>VMDR010001050.1:124576-151846 GCA_007922815.1 Macrotus californicus
CAGTCCTCCTTTGTGTGAAGACTTTCCTAACCTTATATAAGATCTATGCTTAATAAAACAATGCTTTTTTCCAAGTGTTGTTTGTAACTTTAATATTAAGAGATAGTTATATAAAATTCTATCAATTATATAAGTAAAATTTATAAAAATTATATACAGATGGATGCCGGATATATCCGGCGCTTGTCCACACAGGTCACCCGTACTGAAAGGGTTAAAGTGTAAGCTGCAAGATGAGCAGATAGCCTAAATGCAAAGCTGCCTCAGCTGTTATTACATACTGCCTTTTTAAAAATCACCTTTTTTTAAGCCCTGACTGGTGTGGCTCAGTTGGTTGGGCGTCATCCCATAAAGCGAGAGGTCGCTGGTTCGATTCCTTTCTGTTCTAGCCTGAACAACGTGACGTTCCGCCTTTGCATCTCTCTTAATGGGCTACTGAGACCAAAAGAGTATGTTAAATATTTCATCCGCTCCCCAGAGGAGCCACATGACATTTCCATGGAAAAGAAACTTATACCACACTCCTCTTACAAGTACAGAAGCTCGTGACTGTACAACTTGATAACTGAGGAACCCAATGGGCTCTCCCTGCGGCGGGGACAATAGATTTCAGGGGAGACAGAATGTGGGCGATGACATCCAGGCAGCGCGGCCAACAGCACCAAGCCAGGCTGATGGCAGGCAGGGGACCTTGGTGACAAGGAGCCAGGGAAGGTTCTTCCTCATGGAACATGAGGTTCTCATCGCCACACTTAACTCATGCCCTATTAAGCATCTCTGAAAGCCAAGAACTTTCCAAAGACAGACAGTGTAGGTGTGTGACTTAGGTTCCCTTGGAGGCCACCTGATCAAAAGGCTAGTGTATCTGGGCACTTTGGGTAGGGAGGGAAGGGGTCTGGTCGCATCGTCCTTGTCCCAGACTCAGAAATGAGGAAACTTCGTGGCGACTTACTTGTAGCAAGGGGAGCAGTAGGCCAGCCTGGAGCCTGGCTCGCTGCCGTTGGACCCTTCTCCCCACACCGCCCTGCCGGGGTTCCGAAGAAGAGCTTCTACTTCTGGGTATGACTGACTAAGACAACAACTCCTAACCCTGCACATAGCAGAAACCCAACTGCCTGAAGGTGCTGGACCTGGGACAGAAGCAGACTGACGGGAGGGGAGAGCTGCTGGCTTGGAGCGGGGGGCCAGAGAGCCAAGCAAGTCAACTCCCACGGCCAAGGCCTGCAGCCTGGGGCCAGGCCGCGGGCACAGAGGCAGCTGGGGTTGCTTGAAAAACCTGTAGTCTCTCGGGCCTGGGGAACAGAAAAGTGAATCTGGGCAACCCTGGGTGCCGCGGGAAAGGAGAGACTCTCCGCAGGGACAGAGCCAGACCAGGGCTCCCCAAACTCTACTTGCCCGCGTATCTGTGGAACCCCCGACCAGCTCAGGCACGAAGCAGATTCGGAGTCAAAGACAAAGCGATATACATTCAGACAATGCTGCTGCCCAGGAAAGAGAATTATAATTCAAACCTAGCCAAGGAAACTACCAGCTAAAGCAAAGGAAGCAAGAAAAACTGGGTGAAAATAACAAATACAGGATGATATCAAACAGTGAGCATACATACTTTGATGCACCACAGGAGAGGCAAGGAGTGAGCTGCAAAAAAAAACAATTGAAGGAAACGATAGTGATAAAGTAACCGAGAAAATCCCTAGTATTTAGAAATTAAACAACACAAATATGAATAACCTTTGTGTCAAACAACCACATGAAAAATTAGAAACTATTTTTAACTGGATGATACAAGAATACAAACATATGAAAAATTTTGAGATGCAGCTAAGTCATGCTTAGAGGAATATAAGTTTAAAAGGCTGTGTTAGTAAAGAAAGGATTCAAATGGATGATCTAAACTTCCATCTTAAGAAACCAGAAAAAAAAAGAAAAGTTAAACACAAAGCAAACCGACAGACTGAGATAAAGACAAAAGTAGTTAATAAAACAGACCCAAAAAGAAATAAAAAACTTGAACAGACTTATACTACTTAAGGAAACTTATGGATGTTAATTATATATGTAAAAGACCCAAAACAATCCACAAATAATTACAATTAATAATTGAGTTTAGGAAACCTGTTGATTACAAGGTCAGACTATAAACATGAACTGCATTTCTGCATACCAGTTAGAAAGTAAAATTTTAAAAGATACAACTAGAATAATGTTAAAATTATCAAATATCTAGAAATAGCCTATCTGTAAGAGCTTCACACAGAAAACCATAATGAAAACCTAACTAAAAGGAAGGGGAAGTCCGTGTTCATGGATTTGAAACTCAGTATTTTACAGAGGTCTGTTCTCCCCACACTCGATATATAAATTTGATGACGTGCCAATCGAGACCCCAGCAGGGGTGTGTGTGCACGTATAACTGTGCAAACTGATTCTGAAACTTACACAGAAAGACAAGGGGCGACTTTTGGGCGAGACGGTGGTATAGATAAATGCGGTACTCGCCTCTCCCACAACCACATCAAAATTACAACTATGCTACAGACTAACCATCATCCAGATCCACCTGAAATCTGGTTGAATGGAAGTTCTACAACTAGGCATACAAAGCAGAAGTCACATGGAGGCTGGTAGGAGGGGCAAAGATGCAGAATGGGTTGGTCCCACACCCACATGTGGTGGATAAAAATCAGGAGGGATATCGCAGCTGCAGTGGTTCCCCCCTGAAGACTGAGGGGGTCCCAGCCCCACACCAGGCCCCCCAGCACAGGGTTCCAGTGCCAGGAAAAGAAGTCCCCATTATTTCTGCCTGTAAGAACCAGCTAGGAGTGTATCTAAGAGAGGTGGAGTCCCAGGCAGTTCCTGTTCAAGGGCCTGAGCACAGACTTATTTGGACTCACTCCCTCTGAGCTCCAGCACTGGGGCAGTACCTGCAACACACGGGGAGGAACTGAACCACCCAGCATCAGGGAGAGTGCTGGGGTGGGGCCGCTTTCTCCCAGACAGAAGTGGTGGCAGAGGCCGTTGTTTTCTGAGCCCTCCCCCACAGAGCTGGCAGGCAGGTACCATGTCTGAGTCTCCATCAACCTGGCTGTCACTGTTTGCCCCACCCTGGTGATGCCCTGAGGCCCTGCCCCACTCAACTTTTAGGCCCACCTAAGCTGTTTCTAATGGCTTTTCCATTAAGAATGGCCTGTCTTGGCTCATGCTTCAGATTTTCCTAAAATCTCTCACACAAGCAGCATCTGGCCTCAGTGTGCCCTGTACTTCTCCTGAGTGGCTTCAGGCCTGGCACTAGCAGAAGCTGGCCTTGGTTCATAGCCTGGTGTCATCTGGGCACCTCCAAGCCCAGCACAAGTAACAGCCATCTGCAGATCACTTTGTAGCTCATACCAGGTGGCCCTGGGAAGAACACAGGTGGCAGCTGAGCTTTGCCTGTACCTCTCAAAAGGCCCCAGAGCCAGCACACCCAGTGGAAAGCTTCAGACCACATCAAAACACCAATCAACCACCTCCACAGCTGGGTCCCTACACAGCTGACCCTTCATGGCGGTCAGAGGTCAGTGGTCACAGTCAGTTCTTGCAGCTGACTGGCTTGGGGGGTAAATTCCTCCAATGTATGTGCCAACAACAATCAAGACTCAACTACAAGAGGAGGGTGTACACAGCCCTCATGGTGAGCACTGCACCTTCAGTGCTCAGTCTGGTTGATCGGGGAGGCTGGGCCACTGGATCCTACAGAACATCTACCACATTAGGCCACTCTGCCAAGCCTGGAACACATAACAGCTCTACCTAATACCTAGAAATAAACACACAGAGGCTGCCAAAATAAGCAGACAAAGAAACGTAGCCCAAATGAAAGAACAGAACTCCAGAAAAAGAACTATGGAGGCAAACAATCTACTAAATGCAGAGTTCACAACACTGGTTATAAGGATGGTCAATGAACTTAGTGAGAACCTGAAGAGCATAAGAAAAGACCAGTCAGAAATGAAGGATACAATAACTGAAATGAAGAATAATTTACAGAGAATCAATAATGCTGAGAATCAAATCAGTGATTTGGAATATAAGGATGCAAAACAGCCAATCAGAACAGCATAAAGAAAAAACAATCCAAAAAAAAATGAGGACAGTATAAGGAGGCTCTTGGACAAGTCCAAGCATTTCAACGTTTGCATCATAGGGGATGCCAGAAGGAGAAGAGAAAGAGCAAGAAATTGGAAATCTATTTGAAAAAGTAATGAGAGAAAACTTCCCTAAACTGGTGAAGGAAGTAGACATACAAGTCCAGGAAGCAAAGAGAGCCTCAGACAAGATGAACACAAGGAGGCCCAACCAAGACACATCATAATGAAAATGCAAAAGGTCAAAGACAAAAAGGAAATCTTAGAAGCAGCGAGAGAAAAATGACTGGTTACCTATAAGGGAGCTCCCATAAGACTATCAGCTGATTTATCAACAGAAACTTTGCAGGCTGGAAGGGATCGGCATGAAGTATTAGAAGTGACGAAAAGGGTCTTCCAGCCAAGATGGAAGCATAGGTAGACACACTGTGCCTCCTCGCACAACCAAAAGAAGGACAACAACAAATTTAAGAAGAAAAACAACCAGAACTGACAGAAAATTGAACTGTATGGAAGTCCAACAACCAAAGAGTTAAAGAAGAAACATTCATCCAGACTGGTAGGAGGGGTGGAAATGGGCAGCTGGTCAGAGAGGATTTGTGGCAAGGCAGTGGCTGGCAGATCAGGTGGTCCCACATTCATGTGCAGATAAACCAGGAGGAACAATGGGGAACGAAACAGACTGCACAACCCAGGGTTCCAGCGTGGGGAAATAAGGCCTCAAAACCTCTGACTGAAAAAAACCTGTGGAGGTTGAGGTAGCTGGAGAAATGGCCAGCCTCACAGGAGAGTTCATTGGAGAGACCCACAGGGTCCTGGAACATACACAACCCCACCCACCTGGGAATCAGCACCAGAAGGGCCCAATTTGACTGTGGGTAGTGGAAGAAGTGACTGAAAGCTGGCAGAGAGCCAAGCAAGTGGCACTGTTCCCTCTCAGACCTCTCCCTCACATAGAGTGCCACAACACAGCAACATGGGTTGCCCCACCCTGGTGAACACCAAAGGCTCAGCCCCTTACTATGTAACAGGCACACTCAGACCAAAAACAAACAAACAAAAAAAAAAATGGCCCAAATGAAAGAACAGATCAAAGCTCCAGAAAAAATACAACTAAGTGATGAAGAGATAGCCAACCTGTCAGATGCACAGTTCAAAACACTGGTAATCAGGATGCTCACAGACTTGGTTGAGTATGGTCACAAAATAGAGGAAAAAGTGAAGGCTATGAAAAGTGAAATAAAGGAAAATGTACAGGGAAGGAAAGGAAACCGGGACTCAAATCAGTGGTTTGGACCAGAAGGAAGAAATAAACAGTCAATTAGAACAGAATGCAGAAACAAGCATTCAAAAAAATGAGGAGAGGCTTAGGTACTTCCAGGACAACTTTAAACATTCCAACATCTGAATCATAGGGGTGCCAGAACTGGAAAGAGGAAGAACAGGAAATTGAAAACTTATTTGAAAAAATAATGAAGGAGAACTTCCCCAATTTGGTGAAAGAAATAGACTTCCAGGAAGTCCAGGAAGCTCAGAGAGTCCCAAAGAAGTTGGACCCAAGGAAGCACACACCAAGGCACATCATAATTGCATTATCCAACATTAAAGATAAGGAATCTTAAAAGCAGCAAGAGGAAAGGAGACAGTTACCTACAAAGGAGTTCCCATAAGTCTATCAGCTGATTCCTTAAAAGACATCTTACAGGCAAGAAGGGACTGGAAAGAAGTATTCCAAGTCATGAAAGGCAAGAACCTACATCCAAGATTACTCTCTCCAGCAAAGCTATCATTTAGAATGGAAGGGCTTCCCAGAGAAGGTCAAGTTCAAGGAGTTCATCATCACCATGCCCTTATTATATGAAATATTAAATAGACTTATCTAAGAAAAAGAAGATAAAAAATATGATCAGTAAAATGACAACAAACTCACAATTATCAACATCCAAACAAAAACAAAAATGAACTCATTAAACAACTAGAACAGGAACAGAATCAGAGAAATGGCGATCACATGGAGGGTTATCAGCAGGGAGGGGGAGGGGAGGAAATGGGGGAAAACTTACAGGGAATAAAACGCATGAATGGTAGGTACAAAATAGACAGAGAGAGGGTAAAAATAGTGTGGGAAAGAGAGAAGCCAAAGAACTTACAGGTATGACCCATGGACATGAAGTAAGGTGGGGGACGCTGGTGGGAGGATGAGGTGCAGGGTGAAGGGGAATAAGGGGGAGAAAAAAATGGGACAACTATAATAACATAATCAATAAAATATATTTAAAACTTTAAAAAATAAAAAAAAATAACTTAAAAATGAGAAAAAAGAAAAGAAATACAAGGGCCAAGAAAAGCTGAGACACTTTTGAAGGAGAAAAGTGGAAGGACAGTCTCCACCCGGCATCAGTATCTCTAGTAGTGTGCAAAAGTCGGTGTGCAGTTGTACGTGAGACAGTTTATTCTTGTGTTATTATTAAGTATTGTACTATTTTCCACACAAACCACTATAAACCTACCTCTGCCCATCCCTGTACTATTAAGCTGAAGTAATTTCTTCAATGCGGTTATTGAATCAAGGAGAGATAAACACATCAATGGAATAGAGTACCAGATCGAAAACAGACCCCGCCCATACATGTGGACACGGGACTGAGGTAAGAGGTAGCAGTGCAGCGCAGCGGAGGAAATGGTGGGCTTTTCACTATATGGTGTCAGAACCACTGGCTATCCCGTGGGGGGAGCACTTGACCTTACCTCACACATACACATGCCAGTCACTGCCAGGAGGTTGTAGAGCCAAATATAAAAGGCAAAAAAATAAAGCATCTGGGAAATAAAAGAGGAAAAGAAACTTTTGACCTCAAGGTACACAAAGGTTTCTTCACCAACACAGACACTGAAAACACTCACCATAATGAAAAGGACTGATAATTCTGATTGTATTAGAAGTAAGGACTTCTACCATCCAAGACACTCTCAGGGGAAAGAGACGGCCAGACGGGGAGCAGGAGACTGAGTTAGTGACACCATCAGCGACTCCCAGCATACTGCGCCCAGAATTCACCAGGGGTTCTTACACACGCATAAAAAGACAAGGCACATTTTAAAATGAGAGAGTTGAGCAGCTAATTCAAAAAAGAAGTTATCCAAATAGCTAGCATCCATATGAAAAAGTGCTTAACTACATTAGCACTCAGGAAAATGCTAATAAGTGAGCCCAGCGAGATCCCAGAACGCTACCCAGCGCGGAAAACAAACAGCGCCTCCACACAACAGCAGGGGTGAATCTCACAGACACAGCGTTGAGCAAAAGAAACCCGATCCTCACCAATGCATGCTGTCCGATTCCATCCATAAAAGAAGTCTAAAACTGACAATACTAGTACTGTTGTCGGGGTAAATCTAAGTGAGAAAACTACAAAAAAGTAACAAACTGACAACTACAAGACCATGGATGGGTGTTCCCTGGGGGGGAGGGGTCGAGTTTAGGCAGGAATTTAAGATGGAACTGTTGGACCCAGACACTGGTTTCTGACACCGTCCTGCGCTGCATTTTTCTGTCTGTGTGCACTTCACAGTGAGTCAGTGGAGAAAAGAAGGGACTGAGCTGCACCTTCTTCCTTCCTGGGCGGGGGAGGGGGCGGAGGACAGGGGGCGGAGGGGAACGGGCTCCTGGTCCTCCAACATGCCGCCCCCCCCACTTCTTTTACATAATAGGGAGAACAATCTCGTTTAAGTCCCCATGTAGGGGACTTCGGTCCTTTGAAGCCAATCTTATCCTAACATTTGTAAGATCTGGATGCGATTCAGCTCACACATAGCAGGCACCTACCTTATGAGACCTAGTGCCTGGTTCTGGGGACAGCAAGAGGAATAATGAGCTTAAAGACTATAGGCGCAGGGGTGTCCAACCTTTTGGTGTCTCTGGGCCACACTGGAAGAAGAATTGTCGTCTTGGGCCACACATTAAATACATTGCAACACGTAATCACACAAAAAATCTCATACCATTTTAAGTAATGTATGATTTTGTGTTGGGCCGCATTCAGAGCTGTCCTGAGTAGCATGCGGCCCACGGGTCACAGGTTGGACACCCCTTCAGGGATCGATAAAAGGAGAGGTATATGCTGAAAGATCAGAGATGAACATTTAGCCCATTAGGACGTGGACGGACTGGGACATAGTCGAATCCTGACTTCCTGGAGGAACTGAGATCAGATGGTAAGTTTTCAGGGCAGACGCTATCCCGCAAGCTTCTCTTGGGTTATGGAAGGGTGGTCTTTGCCAAAACATAAAGGTGTCTTTATAAAAACTGGCTGTAGGCCAACTCTTTGCTTAAAATGGGTTTCTTAAGTCTTGTCAGCCCTCCTTGCAGCCCAGGCACAATCACACAAGGACCCTGAAGATCTATTTTCCAGAGCTGAGCTTCATTTGGCTTCCTGTGGGGACACAGGGTCTCGAACTGTGCACTGAGCAGAAAATGGGACTAGGCCACACTCATTTCCAGAGTCAGATCGAGCCCAGGTTATTTTAAAGTGAGCTCTGAAGCAAATCAAAGTTGTTTTTAAATATATAAATCCAATAAGCCAGATGGACTTAGAACTAAACCTGTATCTTTTCTAGAATCACTCAACCAGAAAATCAAAATATTTCCTAAACTGAACCCGAATTGAATTGCACCTTCATTTCCTGTGGCTCCCACCCCTGGGCTGTGGCAGGAGGGGAGGGCTGCATCTGTGCAGGGCTGCCTGGGAGTGGAGCCTACTCGGGAGGCAGAAGGTTCTGGGAGCCTGCTTGTGTTTGGAATGTAAACCACAACCTCACTCAGGGTCCGCATGCAGGAGCTCCGGCTGCACAAGGGCGATTCAGCCATCAAAGGGGAAGGCGACCCGTGTTTGTCTGTGCAGATCCTGCATTTGCCGCTTAATCAACGCTTTTGAAATCGGCCGCGGTCCAGGGGAGATGGCAGAGTTTGGTCTCTTGCTGAACACTCTCGGAGACGGGCAGCCTACCTGACAGGTGTGATTTGTTACATAGAGAATGCTGTGTTTTCTTCTGGAAACACACTCCTCAGGCATCGCAAAGCAAGCAAGCTGCTCCGCACTCTCAACAGGAGACGTGGGCTTTGATCAAGGCGAGGCTTCACCAGCACAGACACCACGGCTGGAAATACAATGTGTTGTAATGCAAATGACTTCAGTCCTTCTAGGGAGCTGGGAGCTTTCAAAGAAGTACAAGAGGAGGGAGCAAATGCTGCTGAAAGCAAAATGTAGAAATAAAGCTAAGCCGTGTCACCACGTCTCGTCGCCAGGAACCTCACAGTCTCCTGAAGTCAAGCGTAACTTCGGCTGGGCAGGGGCATCAGGGAAGGAGCCCTGGGTGCAGGCCCTCTGCCCCAATGCCACCCGGCCGAGGCCAAAGGACCACGTGAGAGATGAGCCGGTGTGGTGAGAGAAGCTCCCAGGGACATCAATGCTTATCACAAAATTGCTCCCTTGTTTTGCTGATGAAGATGCTGAGGCTCAGGGAGTTTAATAACAGGTTACATTGCTAATGAGTAACAGAATGTGGACTCCAAACCCTTTAAAACCGCATTCTACTGTCTCCCACATAAAATCCAGACTAACAAAGGCCAGAAAAAGAAATGGGGAGAGAGTTCCACACTTGTGGATTTTAGTCACGTGCACCCAGGCACACAAAGTCCTTTCAAATGGAACAGCTAAGTGGTTGGGATTTAGATTCCTTTCTCCCCTTCCTTTACGAATGCAAGCCATGTTGAGGTATAGAAATGGCCACTGATGATACCTGGGATCTTGTCCTTAATACTGTACTAGACAGGGACGTGTGGCACCTCAGACCCAGCGATTTCTCATTAGCAGGCATGCCGTCGTCTCTTCCTCTTGCAAGGGCATACCTGGCTTGCCAAATCCTTACCCTTTTTTTCCGCCAATTGCTCACTAGGACTGTCCTGGCCTCTAGCACCAGGTCTAGTA
This sequence comes from Macrotus californicus, assembly GCA_007922815.1. Taxonomy (NCBI): domain Eukaryota; kingdom Metazoa; phylum Chordata; class Mammalia; order Chiroptera; family Phyllostomidae; genus Macrotus; species Macrotus californicus. The sequence continues at coordinate 134,688 of VMDR010001050.1, forward strand.
CTTAGATGAGGACCTGAAGGAGCACCACTCAGCCCTCCTGGGTTTGGCAGAACTCACCTTTGTGGGCAAATAGGTTCTGACCTGGGGTACCGGTCTGTATGACTCCTTCAGTCATTCAGCAGATTGAACGGAGTGCCTACGGCGTGGCAGGCCTTGTGCAGAGTGCCAGGGACCTAACAGTGAGCAACAGCACAGTCTCTGCCACCAGGGACACACTGCGCCAGCAGATGGGAAATCAACATACAGGAACTGGTCACATGGATATTTCTGGAATTCTGGGACAAGGTGATGTGCAATGTCAGCAAAAGGTGCCTGCCCTGCTCCTTCTGGTCATCTGCCAGCCCCTTCCCCGACCAGGGCCCAGTTATGGAAGACTGAGCTGACAGCTGATGCCCAGAGAGCCTGAATCCTTCGTCTTCTACAGAAAAAGAGGTATACTTCCTGGGACCAGGCTCCCCCCTATCTGCACCAAGTAGAAAATGAAGCACCCCTGGTTTGGCGGGTTTTTGCACCAAGAAGAGGGTAAAAAGGACTGGGGGAGAAGCAAGAGGGGCTGTGGGGAAAGTCAAGGAGGAGGAGGGGCTACATTTCTGGGCTGTTTTCACCCCTGGAGTGATCTCTAGAGAATGCTTTTGACAGTGCGGGGGTAACGACGAACACAGAGTCTGGTACCCACTTCTCAACTGGCACTTCCAAAATGGCAGCCCTGTGGGGACGTGAACACAACAGAGATGGCAGGGTGAGTGAGAGAGATAGGAGGTGGCAGAGCTTGGCCCCCACATCCTCCACGCTGCGGCTGCTGAGGCCAACTCCTGTAGGCTTGGGGTGGGTGACAAGGTGACAGAAACATAGGCCAGTGTGCCAGCAGCACTAAGGACACTCACAGGGCAAAGGTCAAGTCAGAGGGCATCACAAAGGCTGCTAGACACCAGGAGGGTAGGGAAGTGTGCCTAGAGAGGCACGCACAGGTTTAACCTTCTGCACCTTCTCTTTGGTGGGAGGCCTCAGGAAGCTTGTGTGTGTGTGTGTGTGTGTGTGTGTGTGTGTGTGTAGGCAGCCTGGAAGAAGAGCTCTGGGTTAGGAATAATTCCTAATTAATGACAGAATGTAAATCAAATTCGATACCTGGAAGAGACTTTTAAGCTAAAAGTGACTAAAATGCTATAGGTCGAACTGAATACAGCGATTAGGCTACATTTAATTTTCTCTTTGCCAAGCAGAGGTGTGAGGGCGTGGCTGAGCCAGCCCTTCCCTTCCCCACAAGCCAGAACTTGCCCTCAGCCAGGCGCCGGACCTCCCCTCTTCTCCCCACGTGCTGGCCCCCTGTGGACACCACCACTGCAGCAACAAGGGCCAAGGCTTGGGGTCTTAGGATCAGCTCAGGCTCTCACATGCCAGGGCAGAGAGTGTGGAAAGAAGGAGGCAAACTAAACTCTGGGAAGCAGTTTCTGAGGCTGCAAATCCCAAAATGCAGCTTGTGGTTGAAACTGTCAAAATTTTCCACCATGGCTTCTCCAAAGCGGAGTAAGAGCTCTCTCCTGCTTAAGGGACTCTCCTACTTGTGAATTTCCTGAGGAGATGAATGGAACAAAGTGACCCGTCAGGAGGGGACAGCATGCCCTCCCAGCAGGTAGCGCACAGCCTGGCGGTGATTTACACAAGACCTTTGCTCAGGGATTGCAGAACCCTCTTACAACTAAAACTTTCTCATAAAAATGACTACAGGCTCCCTTAAGGGCAGAGCCAATAAAACACAGAAATGAAAACAAGCCTTCAATGTTCCCTTGTTTCCAGGTTTATCAGGGCTGGGGGGAGCAACTGCGCAGGGTGAGGGGAAGTGGAGAGGGGAGAGGGGAGAAACGAGGGCAGATCTGGGTAGAACGGAGGAACAATTAATGTAGAAGAAAAGATTTAACTGCAGATTCCGATTTTCCCGTTCAAACTACGATATTACTAGAGGCCCAGTTTTATGCCCATAATTGAATAACAATAAATGTGACAATATTTACGCCAGAGAAACAGAACCATAAATAGCCCGACTTTCCATCAATAGGAGGCTGGTGGAGGCATCTCGGTTAGCACGCACCATGGACTGACGGCAGTATTAACAGGCTGCTGGAGCGAACGGTGGCTCTTCCAACAAGTAAATGTATCTGTAACACTGACCTAGAGAGGCGTTTGTAAAAGCCAAAACAGGAAGTTTGAGAACAGTATGAGCCCATTCTTGTACAACAGCAACACACACATACACTTAGGGCTAAAAAGAGACAGGTGTGTGCGACGCCCACGGCACTTAGCGGTGGGAACTTCGGGGAGTGGGGGTGGGGTGCTGGAAGGGAGGGAGAAAAAATAACACGGGGCTTTTCTTGCAGCTCTCTGTGCTGTCGGACTGGTAAGGAGCACGCGCTACTGGGATTTGAGATGAAAAGAACAATGAGAAAGGTTAGAAATACTCGACTGCTTAGCATCTAAGACAAGGAACTGCACTGGGGAGAGCAGCGAGCACTGCCTGTGCGTTCTGTTCCGCATCTTGCCCGCTGCTAAGCGTCTGCACCTCACGACGACCTTCTGCTCCATTGCCTAGGCTTAGGAACGCTTAATAGGCTGCCTGAAACTACACCACTAGTAAGGGACACATCTGACTTGTGCGTCCAGCTCAGGCCAACCACAGAAGTCCTGGGAGATGGGGGTGTAGCTAGAGGGCTGCCAGGTCCCAGGATGTCCAGCTAGAGGCTACTGAGCAGGGGTATCAGGTGATGGTGAGAAATTCCCTTCGGTGCCTGGTGTGGCAAGGCAGGGGCTGTACTGGCTGTGATCTGGACCCAGGGTTAGAATTGCTTCCCTCGAATATCAAACTTTAATATCTCAATTTTCATGACTGGGCTCAGCTGAGCGAGCTGCTGTGCTCCATCAGCTTCTCTACAGCATTGCCCAGGGAGCAGACTGTTCGGAACATGCTATGTCTGGAAGCATTTTATCACTCAGGAGGTTTACGCAAGACCATTAAGATGGCCTGACCCACTTTCCTGTCCCCACAGGCAGGGCAATTAAGGGCATTCAGGTCCAGCAGGCCTGTGGCGTTGGGCAGTCAGATCTTATTAATTTCGGGCTCTGTGACAATTTAATATAAGCCAGGCTGAAGTTTTGCCTCTGCAACATCTGCAGATAAAAGGTTTGCTGGGTTTCTTGATGAATAAGGAAAACAGACCAGCAAGAATGGGAAATGTTTAACCTACCTGAGCAATTTCAGTGATTTTTTTTGGTTTTATTTGTAAAGAACTTAAGCAAGGTGTCTACCTGAAAATACCAGCTCCTAAATAGTTATTAATGGCAAAGGCGGAATCAGCAAGATTTCTAGGTCATAAGTTTTAGAGGTAGCCAAGTAACTATTTCTGCTTTAAAGTAATACTCTAGCTCTCCAGTGAGATTTCCCCAAATGACTAGATGTTGACCAATCAGAACTGACGTTGCTACCGAGTCCCTCTGACACTGAAAACCTGAACATAGGTGTCCCCAGCGGACTTGCAGGTTATCCATTTCTGTCTTTTAGGATGGATTTGGTTACTGGTTTAGATGCTGGCTGGAAAACTTCAGATTTCTCTGTCTGTACAAGTGGCACATTGCCTCGAAAACAAAAACATCTTCTTCCAAAGGACAAATCTGCCAGTCCCTTCCCTCTCAGTCCTTTCTGTGCTTTCAAAACAATGGTCTCTCTTGCCTTTCCATTGCTCATGGGCTCCTGTTCCTTGTCTCCGAGGTTAAAGTTGTCCTCCCATCTCACCCCCGTGGAAACTTGTGGAAGGAGGGCGCAGCCCATGTCTGTCAGCAAAGTGTGCTTCCTCCCGCCCCTCACAGCATCTCTCCGCCTTCTGTCCTCACCTTGACAGCCACTCCTCCCCAAAGGGCACCAGGGACATCCTGTCAGCAAATGCGGTGGCCTTTTCTCCACTGAGCGTCTCACACCAAGGGCTACTACCCCCTCTCAGCCTTCTTGGAAAGCAATTTTCTGCTTCCATTACCCTGTAGTCTCCTTGTTCATCTTCTACTTCTGGTTGTGGCTTTTTCCTCTTTCTTTGCTTCCCTTTCCTTCCTCTACTCCCTTAAATACGAACATGTTTCAAATTCTCTTCCTTTGGGGGTTTGAGGGGCGTGTCTCATTCTCTCCCGTGACTACAAATACACCTCTGGGGGTGATGACCTCCAAATCCACAGCTAAAGTCAAGTCCTGCTTTTCTATCTAAAATCTTAGTCTGTTTTCTTCCTGGTGGCAACAGCCTCTCCCTGGTTAATGGGGTGGGAGACCTTGGGATTACCTGTAACCCTCTGTCTTCCCTCTTCCTGCCCACCTGTCCCAAGGGTGAGTAAGCGCTATCAGCTCTGACTCTGAAACGTCTAGCTGAACCAGCATTTGGCATCTCTTCACTAAATGACTTCAGCTCAACTCAACACTTGTCTGAGTACTCCTTTCCCGTGCATGTCCTGCATGCATGTCCTTGCCGTGCATGTCCTGGCAAACACACTACACGTATTGCAACGTTTCGTCACCCTGACACAAAAGCACAGAGAAACTGGTACCGACAGACACTTCCTGTTGCTGGTACTACAGTAATTACAAGGTTCTTGGTACTCCTGGTAGTGATGTTCTATTGACAGTAAGTGGACATGACATTGGATTAGTGAGCACCACGCCACTGCTCCTAGGAAAATACAAGTTAAATTCCTATAAGCCTCTGATCCCATTTTTACCAATCAATACATAACATCGCTTTATGTTTGTTTTTGTTTTAAAACACCTTCTTTGCTGTTGATTCATTAACACTGAACTCATGCCCAACAAGCAGTGTGACTCGTGCTTGAACTAATTTATCTAACACACGTGTTTTCTCTACATCGCGAGGCACATCACAGCCTTTTGGGGCTTAGGAATGCTACACAGCACTTCAGCCCTGCACTCGGGGGCCGTTTACAACAGAGAAGTAACCAACGAAAAAGCACAAAAATGAGGGGAAAGTGGCACACCTACTAAGTTGTGAGGAAACAACTGTTGAGTGTGAAAGCCCAACCAAGACGGCAGAGCACCGCCTTGCTCTCTCAGCGGGAGACAGGCACGTTGGGTATTTCACACTCCCCCCGTCTGTGCTCGTCTGTGAATGTCCACAAACCCACCTGGAGCATCGATTCAGGGGTCACAAGTCCGTGTCAGTGAGCAGGCAAATGTGCAACTATGCAGCCTGGGAGTGATGACTATTGACTGGACTGTCTCCTTCTTACACCTGCCCCTGCCCTGCCGAAGCTGCTCCTTCACCCCGCCTGGATTAACCGCACAGCTCTCCTGGGCGGTCTTTCTGCCTCAGCCTCCGAGTCTCCAGGTCGGATTTCCCACTTCCCATCCAGGCCCAGACCTTCAGGTTCTGGCTGATGGGAGTTCTCTTTACATTTCCTTTCCCTGCCTAACTCTCCTCTCTGAATAGTGACTTTACCAGCCACCACATTAGAAATGTATCATCTTAAGCAAAACCACCTACCCTCTTCTATGTATATTTTCTGAATTTCTAGAATCGCTGATGGTATGAGCCCTACCTAACTCACAGGATTTTTGTGAGGCTCACATAAGATGGCAGTTCTCAGATTTTCACGTGCGTAAGAATAACTGGAGAAGGGGACCAGAAAGGAAAGAGTGAGAACTTGTTATGCACTTGGTTCTTCCAATGAGACTGGATTGTGCATCCTCTCTCGTGACCTGTTTCTCACACTTCATGCGTCACAGGCGTCTGTGTGTGGAAACTGGACTTCACCATCACCTTCAAAGTCAAGATGGCTGAACCCACTGTGTAGCTGAGACAATTGCAAACCCCTATGTCAGAGTTCTAAGCTATTTCAGCTTTTTATATAATTAAAGTGATACTTAGCAGGAACAAAATACTTCATTTTCTAATGACCAATTATTTGGCTGACACTTTCTTTTTTCAAATGAACAAAAAATATTTTTAGCTATTCCACAGAATTAATTTCAAAGTGTGGAATGGCAAGGTCAAAAGATAGGCCCAAATTTTAAATGAGCTGCCAAATTGTGACCCAGAAAGATTGTTTCCCAGCACCAGTGAATGTAGGTCTATTTTTCTTAAAAGTTGTTTTTTAATTTTATTTTTCAATTACAGTTTATATTCCATATTGTTTTGTGTTAGCTTCGGGTGTACAGCATAGTGGTCAGAGAGTCACGTACTTTATAAAGCGTCCTCCCGATATTCCCAGCACCCACCTGGCACCGCACGCAGTTATTACAACATCATTGACTATATTCCCAATGCTGCCCTTTCCATCAATGTGAATATTCTGTAACTACTGATCTGTACTTAATTTCTGCACCTTTTCACTCAGTCACCCAACACCCCTCCCCTCTGGCTACCATCAGTCTGTTCTCTTTATCTATGAGTCAGTTTCAAAAAAAACTCTCAGTAAAATGAGGAAGGAGGGAATATACCTAAACATGATAAAGGCCATATATAACAGACTCATAGCTAACATCATACTCAAGAGAAAAAAATAACAAAAAGCGTCTCCCTTAAGATAAGGAACAAGACAGGGATGCCCACTTCTCACCAGTCTTACTCAACATAGCACTGGAGCGCTGGGAGTCCCAGCCACAGCAACCAGACAAAAAGAAGAGGTAAAAGATGTCCCAATTGGAAAGTAGATCTGTCATGATTGGCAAATGACATGATAATGTATACAGAGAACCCTATGAGTCCACCAAAGAAACTACTAGAAATGATTAATGAATTCAGCAAAGTAGCAGAATACAAAATAAATATTTAGAAATTGGTTGCATTTTGTACACCAATAACGAACTATCAGAAAGGAAAACTGAGAAAACTATACCATTTGCAACTGCCTCAGAAAAAATGTCTAGAGAGAAGTTTAACCAAGGAGGTAAAAGACTTATACTCAGAAAATTATAAGACATTGAAGAAAATACAAATAAGTGGAAGCATCCACTGTGTTCATGGCTAGGAAGAATTAACATCATTAAAATGTCCATGATACACAAAGAAATCTACAGATTCAACAAAATGGCTATGAAAATACCAGTGGCATTCATCACAGAACCAGGAAAAAAACCCAAAAAGTGATATGGAACCACAAACCACCACAAATAGCCACAGCAACCCTTGAAAGAATAACAAAGTTGGAGGTATCGTGCTACCTGACATCAAAAAATAACACACGCCTAAACTAATCTAAACAGCCTGGTACTGGCATACGAACAGGCATGCAGATCAATGGAATAGAACAGAGAGCCCAGAACTAACCCCACACCTACATGGGCAATTCATATTTGACAAAGTAAGCAAGAACATACAATGGGGTAAAGACAGTCTCTTCAATAAAAAGTGTTGGGAAAATACATGCAAAAAAATGAAACTAGACTACATTTTTACACCATATACAAGAACATACTCAAAATAAACTAAAGACTTAAGTGAAGACCTGAAACTATAAATATCCGAGTAGAAAACATGGGCAGTAAAATCTGTGACATTTGTCTTAGCAACCTATTTTTCTGTTATATCTCCTTGAGCCAGAAATACAAAAGATAAAATAATAAATGGGACTACATCAAACTGAAAAGGAAAGGAAAAAGCAAAGGAAGTCCATCAACAAGAGAAAAAGACATTCACCAATGATACCTAAGCTAGTGTTATGGCCGACAGAGCACTGGGAAGTCCCCGCACTGGCCAACATGGTGGCAGACGGAGGTTCTTACACTGAGCAGCCCAAGCTAGAAATACGAATGGGTTGGGCCTGAGCATGCCAAAAGCTAACAACACAATTCGACAGGAAAAAAACAGCCCTGCCCTCCCCTCCCCATCCCTGTGAGAACTGTGTGCTGGAGCAAAAGGAAGAGAGAGTCTGACAAGGAAGTGCACCATTCCCCCAGGTCACACAGCTCCTGAGTGAAAGCGCTTTCCTTCTGCACCAGCATCTGCCTCGAGGTTGGCCATCCTTGCGGCACGCAGGCAAGCCTGCGTGTTTTTTCCTTTTTAGTTACAATAAGAGATCAACATTAAAAATTTATAAAGAACTCATACAACTCAACACCAAAAATACAAACAATCCAATTAAAAATGGGCAGAGGACCTGAATAGATATTTCTCCGAAAAAGACATACAGATGGCCAAATGGACATATGAAAAGATGCTCAATGTCACTAATCGTCAGAGGTATGCAAATTAAAACCACAACGAGCTGTCCCCTCACACCTGCCCGGATGGCTATCATCAGTGAATTCGCAAATGACAGGTGCTGGCGAGAATGTGGAGAAAAGGGAACCCTCATGCAGTGCAGGTGGGAACGCCGATTGGTGCAGCCCCTGTGGGAGCAGTACAGAGTTTCCTCAAAAATTAAAAATGGAACTGCATTATGACCCAGAGAAACTACATTTGGGTGCATCTGAAAAAACCCAAAATACTAATTGGAAAGAACATATACACCTCTGTGTTCATTGCAGCATTATGTGCAATAGCCAGTATATGGAAGCAGCCCAAGAGTCCACAAATAAATGAGTGGGTATAAAAGGGCTGGTACATAAGCCCTGGCCAGTGTGGCTCAGTTAGTTGGAGAATTGTCCTGTAAACTGAAAGGCTGTGGGTTCGATCCATGGTCAGGGCACGTACGGGAGACAGCAGATCGATGTTTCTCCCTCATGTTGATGTCTCTCGGTCTCTCTCTCTCCCTACTTTCCTCTCTCTCTAAAAGCAATGGGAAAAAAATGTCCTCAGGTGAGGATAAAAAAATAAAAAATTTTAAAAAGGGGTGGTACATATATACAGTGGAATATTATATGACCATAAAAAAATTAAATGTTACCATTTGTGACAATGTGGATGGAACTAGCGGATATTACGCTAAGTGAAATAAGTCAGTCAGAGAAAGACAAATACTGTATGATTTTATCTATATGTGAAATCTAAAGAACAAAATAAACAAATGAAGAAAACTGAAATGGACTACTAGATACAGAGAACTGAAGGCTGCCTGGGGGGCAGGTGTTGAGAGACGGGGTGGAAGGGCCGAAGGGATGAAGAAGTACAAATGGCAGTTACAATACCTTCGTGGGGATGTAAGACGCGGCATAAAGAATACAGTCAGCAACACTGAAATAACTACGCACGGTTCTGAGGGTGCAGGAAAGGTCAGGGGAGCACGTGGGGAAGTGCATGACTGCCTGACCACCGGGCTGCGCACTGAAACCAACACAAAACGATACTGAGAGTAAACTGTGATAAAATAAAGGTATCTAGTCTAAATAAAAGAACCTGCATCTGCACTATTGGAGTTTTCCTTTTTTACATATGAAGCCCTTTTGAAGTCACATAACTGGTTTCCACCCTGTAGGAGAAAACACTGAGGCATTGGCCTCAGACGTTAGATCTAGAGTTGAATCCTAGTCCCATCACTGTGTGAGCCTGACAGGTTACTTAGCATCCCTGAGCCTCTGTCCCCAGTGAGACAAGACAGACAGTACTAACTACTGGGTGGTAGAGTAAACCACAGCACCAAATGCACCTGCGGTATTTAGAAACAGGAGCTGTTGAGATAGTGGCTCATTCCTTCAGCAACACTAAAGAGTCGTCTGAGACCCGAGCCCTGGGTGAGGCACAGAGAACACAGCCAAGCTCACGGAACCCTAGTCTCCGTGGAGACAGGTCTTTTCAGTGGTTGGTGCTCAGGTCGAGTGGAGCTGGGGGGAGTGGACCGCAGCTTGTTTCAAGAGCGTGGCTTCTCCCCTTGGCTTCATTACCTCTCCTGACAGAGTGCTCCCATGAGGTCGTATGAGCCCACCTCTCTGACCCTGTGAGTCAGAACCCAGTGCAGGTACAGTCAGTCTCCTGATGGGGAAATGCTCAGGGCGGCCGTCGGTGGAGCAGCAGGTGCTGTCTAGGTGTTGGTAAAAACAAACAACTCCCATTAAATGCATTTATCCCTGAGTTCTGTTGCTGTGTTCTCCACTTGTGAAGTATCTTTCCGCCTTTACGTATTTTCCGGGGTCATGCTCCAACAACAATGAGCATGCAGAAGCTTTCTAATGATAAAAAGATTGTAAAAATCAATGATATACATGACATGTATTTTTGAATATAGTTTATTGATTATGCTATTACAGTTGTCATGCTTTTTCCCCCTTTGCCCCCCTCCACCCAGTATCCCCCATCCCCTCTGGCAATTCCCTCACCTTGGTTCATGTCCATGGGTCGTGCATAGGAGTTCTCTGGTTTCTCCACTTCCTGCACTGTCCTTAACATCTCAGCTCTTCAGTACCTACCTATTTGTACTTCTCAATCCCTGCCCCTTTTCCCTCATCCTCCCCCTTCTCACTCCCAACTGATAACCCTCCAAACGATCCCCACATCTATGATTGTGTTTCTCTTCTGCTTGTTTGCTTAGTTTGTTTTTTAGATTCAATTGTTGATAGCTGTGAATTCATTGCCATTTTAATGTTCATAGTTTTGATCTTCCTCTTTTTCTTAAATAAGTCCCTATTACAGTTCATGTAATAATGGCTTCGTGATGAACTCCTTTACCTTTACCTTGTCTGGGAAGCACTTTATCTGCCCTTCCATTCTAAATGATAGCTTTTCTGGGGAGAGTGGTCTAAGTTGCAGGTCCTTGCTTTTCATCACTTTGAATACTTCTTGCCAGTCCTTTCTAGCCTGAAAAGTTTCTTTTGAGACATTTATTTTTATGAGTTATTTGCATTAATTTTATGTGAGTATTTTCAAAAAAATATGTGGACTCGAGGTGGGCTCAGAATCAAGGCTGGGAATCATCTGATCTACTTTCTCACACTTCACACATTTGTGCAGCTCTTGCTTTTTTGCCAAAATCTGTATATGACCTTTATCATATTTATTATAAATCATTTTTTACTTCAAGAGATTAATTAAAAATGAAATTCTATATTCCAATCCTACCTGGGCGATGATCATAATTTCTCAGGAAGAAAAGGAAAGTAGAAAATAAATATAAGGAACATAATATTAAATTCCAGCCAAATACCATTTCTTATTCAAAGGGTTTGATCCTGGGGTTCCTTTAATTTTTGTTTTAAAAGGAATAATACCAGGAGTCTGAGGGGGTTAAAGACAACCCAGCACCAAACTGAGAGTTTGTCTCTGGAATAATAAAAACGCTGAAGGAGAACTGGAAGGGAATTACACGACGACTGTGTGGATCTGTATCAATCCTGACGCCCTTGCTGCTCACAAACACTTCCTGTGCTATTATGTCTCCCAGGCTTTGGGGACCTTTGGTCTCAGCCCGCGCGGGCAAACGAGTGACTACGAGCGCCGCTTCTAAGAGACTCCAGAGCTCACCATTCTGTTTATGACGCTTCACAGGGATCGCCGAGGTGACCATACATCCCAGGCCCTCCCATCCAACTTCACACTCCTGTCCCCGCATGGACCTTATCATCACATTCCCTTTTCTACTCCAGTGTGTCCTGACTTGGGACAATCCATGTATAGTCACCAGGTGGGTGGCTCACCTGTCCATAATTTTCCAAGCACCTACTCTGGACCTGGCTCTAGGGTAATGACTTGAAAGACAAAGCTGAGTAAGACAGTTCCCAGCCCCCAAGAACTTAGGAATGGCAGGTCAGAGCAAGAAAGGGGAGGAGCCACTTAATGATGACACCAAGTGATGTGCTGTTGGGGTCACAGGGCAGGAGGACAGATGAATCAAAGGAGCACAGCAGGTTCCTTGGTGTGAAGAGCAAGATCAGCTACTCAGTGTTGTAAGAACAATGAATCAGCTCGACCTGTTCAGGAAACCTGTGGTGGAAAGGATTAAACTGGGAAAACACACACACAATTTCTGGCTCATATTTCTTGAGTGGTTATAAGAAAACCTGCCCTGCCTGGTGAATCTTGTAATATTGCTACAGAACGGACCTGGGGGCTCCAGGGTCCCTCTGTCACTGTGGATTCTTTGTCTGCTGCCAGGGAATTGGAGTGATGGCTCTCAATGCCAGAGTTTGGTGAAAAGGAAAGGAACTGTGGATTGAAAAGTCATACAGACTTAGGGTAATGGCTTCATGTCTTCGTTAAAATCCCAAAGTCCCTTAAAACACCCATAGACACACACAGTCTTTGCTTCCCTCTTTGCTCTGGCAGGCCAGTCTTGGGTACCATATCTCAGGAAAAAAATACAAGTCCACAGCTCACTTCTCCCAGTTCCTCTCAGTCATCGTGCTTGGCTGGCAGGCCCCCCGCGGTTCCCAGCACCATCAGCTATGTTGCCGGGATCTCCAGTTCTCAACCCAAACCCACGTGGCACCTCTCATGGCCCGCCAGCAGGAGTCCTTTGACCTCTTTCCTTCCCGCAGCGTCTCTCCTGCATCCTTCCAAACTGCTGAGAGCGAGCGCTGCATCGCTGCTGCATCTTGCTTTCCTGCTTCCTAAGCCACGTGGTTAAGTAAGCCCCTTCTCCACCCCCCAAAACCATGTGGTTCCAACCCTCATGGCTGCTGCACCTGGGTTTTAAATCCTGGTGCAAATCCTCCTCTGCAACCCCATTTCTGACTCCTCCCACAATTGGCTAAACCTGCCAGCATTCCCTTATTTTTCCAGCCTTTCTTGGCTGCCATCATCAGTCTGGGCAGGTGTGGCCCTGTGGTGAGGGGCGAACCATCTCTAAGCTCTCATGCCAGCGCTGTAAATGGGAGGTACCTCCCAGTTAGGTCAGGGGTCAAAGTCACTCCCCATCTCCCTGGCTCAAAGCAGGGCCTTAACATATTCATGAAGCTAGCCAGCAGTTATAGATATGTAAAATAACCATTTTTGCATATCAGGTATGAAGCTGGCCAGCTGTTGATATGGAAAACAACTCTCAATGGCCCTGCACCATGTGTCCCATCCCCAAGTCCAGACTTGTGGCGGTGAGGATATCCTATATTTTTATATTTCCTGGAGAGCCCAAGTTCTGGACCCCGTTTCAAAACCCTCTTTGGGTTGTGGGCTTGGCTGCACCCTGTTACCATATGTAGAGATAGATAAAAATGTTTGCAGAGGGAGAATATTCTCCACAATTTCCTAGTTTTAAAACTTAAATCGGACCATATTACTTCCTTGCTTAACCGTTTGAGTCCCAAGCAGCGCAATGGCGCTGCTGACAATACCCCCTGGGACTCAAACGGTTAAAGCCCTTCATGAGTTGACCATTGTTCTCAGAGTCAAACCCACACCCCTCCCCCTGGCCCAGGAGCTCTGCCCTTCCTCTGCAGCCCCATCTCTTGCTGCTCTCACTCCAGCTCACTAAGCTCAGCTGCCTGGGGGCTTGGCTGTTCCCTCTGCCTGGAGTGCTCTTCCTCCAGAACTTTACATGTCTGACTTGTATGTAGGGACAGCCCCCCTGAGAGTGACAGCAGCCCAGAGGGAAGCAGGCAAGGCCAAGAGGTCAGGAGAGGGGGTTCCTGCTGATGTCACAGAGCAGCCAGGCTATGGGCTGGGTGACAATAGAGACTCTGCCTGCTTCACCCCTGCTGCGCCCTGGTGTCTGGAACAGGCCCAGCGTGCTGGGCACTGACCTTTTCCCCACAAAACCGCATCTGTTACTGTTGGGAGTTCCCCTAATAAAGCCCAAGTACTGCTCCACTACACACTTCTCCAACTACTGGATGCCCTGCCTCAATTCTGCACAGAGAGGATAAAAACAGAGTGTCCAATACATCTTTCTGGAGCATGAAGTTTATTACAAACTTTGGAAGAACCAAGTACTTTAATAAGAACCCCCACAAACATGGGGGCAAAGGAGAGCAGGGGAAGGGAGAAGAGCCCCAGGAAAACCAGTCCAGTCTCTGAAGTTTCATTAGGTGGTGGCTGAGGGGTGGACCTGCAGTGAGGGTGGCCTCTCTTCCTGACCCCCAGGGGGCTCCAGGCCGTCCTCTCAGCTTAAGATGCTTCTGAAGGCCACAGAGATGCCCGATGCCCTCCTGATGTGAATCCCGTGCGGGAACACTGCAGTTTGCTCACGTCCATCGTCCGCCAGACCTAGTCCTCCGGCACACACAGCCTGTGTGTCTGGCAGCGCTCTCACCCGCAGCTGTTGGTGTGCCGCCTCTGGCTCGTCTCCCGCACCAGTGACCAGCCTCCCTGGAGCTCAGGGCCTTCAGGTTCAGCATTTAAAATGCAGGGAGTGCAGACCTGCTGGTGTGGCTCAGTGGGTTGGGTGTCATCCCGCAAGCCACAGGGTCCCTGGTTGGATTCCCAGTCAGACCACACGTGTGGCCAGGCCCCTGGTTGGGCCCCAGGGTCCTCAGGTTCTTCTTAAAATGCATCTGCTGTAGGCCGTCCACAGTTTTAAAAATTATGTTGGTTTCACTCTTATTTTTTTATGATGTTGCTTTTTAGTGGAGGGCCTACAGCAAATGCATTTTAAGAAGAACCTGAGGACCCTTCTTGCCACTCCCTGCTGGCCATGTCTGCGGCCAGAGGGAGAGACTGGGGTCCCACCATCTGTCTCTGGTAGGCGGGAGCCCCCAGGGCCACGCTGGAGGGCTGGGCTGCAGGTGGTGGTCTTGGACCTTGGGCCAGTGAGGAGAGAGGTGGTCCTTGAGTCCAGACAGGCTGGGGAGATGTTCGTCCTTGTATGCAGGCTGACTTGGGGGATAGGCACTCTTGCTTCCACGTAGCATGGGAGATTGGAAGATTTATCTGATTTCTGCCCTGATACCTGAGCTCCCTGTGCACTGATGTTGGGGTCAGGGGCGGGACAGGGCCTTACCCTGATGGTGCGGCCCACCATTTTATTTTGACTGTTCTGCAGGATCAGGTATGTGCCCATGATGTCATTGTATTTTCTTCGTGACACTGATTCCACTATCTCTTCCTTCTTATATCCCAGCTTTTCCATTTTGTTTATCACCCGGGGGTCAATGTCACCCGCGGGCGGCTCACTATATGGCTTCAGGGTCTCCTCATAGCCAATATTCACCCACTGGTCTTCCATAATGCCTTCTAGAGTTGTTCTTTTGCTCGGGTCGACAGTCAGTAGCTTTTTCAACAGTTCTTGACATTCCACAGACAGAGAGTCCGGGATGTGGAAACACCCACTCAGTATCTGTTGCTTCTGTCTCTCATAGCTTTTCTTCTCAAACGGCAGTTTCCCCGTCACCATTCTATAGAGGGTGACACCCAGGCTCCACACATCAACCTTCTGGCCGTCATAGGGTTCATACTGCAAAATTTCTGGGGCCATATAGGACATGGTTCCACAGAAGGTTTGGAGTTTATGGCCTGAAAACTTTGTGCTAAACCCAAAATCTGCCACTTTGATGTTATTCTCACCATCTAGGAGGATGTTCCCTGGCTTTAGGTCCCGATGGGTGATTTCTTTGTGGTGGCAATATTGCACCGCTGACACCATTTGCCTAAACATGGGTCGGGCATCCCCCTCCGCCATGGGACCGTTCCTCCGTAGATAGCCAAAGAGGGATCCTCTGCTCAGATGTTCCAGAAAAAGAAAAGTTTGGTCCGGGGTATCAATCACCTGAAATAACTTGGTGATATTGGGATGATTTAAGGTCTTAAGACTAGTAGCTTCTTGAAAAGCTACAAGGGTGTTCCACCTACTGACAATCTTCACAGCCACCTCAGTGCCTGTCGCCAGGTGCCAGGCCAGCATGACTTTAGAGAAGGACCCACTGCCGATGGGGCTCAGCAGCACGTAACCACCGATATGGCACCCTTCGTTGGCAGAGAGGGCTGCAGGGTCACTAGGCATGGTGACTCCCAAATAAAAACAAAAAATAAAAATAAAAGAAATAAAATAAAATTTGAGGAAACAAAAATAAAAAAGACAAAATAAAAATAACAAAATAAAAAACAAATGAAAATTTGTTTAAATTTCAGGAAAAAAACAAGCAAACGAGCAAATGTATCCAAGTCCAACAGGTCACTTCAGTCAGCTTCCTGGGCTGTAACGGACAAAGACCTCCGCCAGCCAGGAGCTTATTTATATAGGAGGGGTCAGTGACCTGGTGACCCATCACAGTGGGGCCTTATAAGGTCAGAGCAGGAAGTGGACCAATCCCGGCTGGGGATGAACTACAGTGACTTTCTCACTTTTTGGTCTCATGACAGTTTTACTCTGTAGAAAAAAATAAAAGGATCCCCAAAGAGCTTTATTTTACAACTGGGATATTAAAGATTGATATTTACTTTATTAGAAATGAAAATCTGTAGGTTGAAAAAAAAAGAAATAAAAATGAAAATTCTGACTTATTCTCACGCTCCAGGTCTCCAGTTCAAATACCACCTGCTTGGAGAGGGCTTCCCTGACCCACTGCTCCTACCGCCTCACCCAGCCCATCACGTTTGTCATCTTCACAGCCCTGACCACAGGGCACCTGATTCCTGGTCACTGTCCATCCTTTCCAGGATGAAGGGACAGGTATGATCACAGTGGTCCCTGAGTCCAGCATGGTGAGTGGCAATGAAGTAAGTGTTTAATTAATATTTGGTGACTGGATCAATAGAAGAGTTTGGGGGAACAAAAGAAACCATGGCCAACTATGTACTTAATCTAAGTGATCCATAAAGTATCTTCAAAAATTCACATCTGTCCTCACTCAGCTTTGGGGCAGGTAAGACAGGAAAGAGGGAGGCTGAAGTCTGGGTCTCCAGGTCTGTGGGCTCTCGGTGAGCCTGGGGAAAGGCCGACGGGAAGGAGCCTCACTGTAAAGGTTACTGAAGATGATGTGTGACCTCTCAGGGGACCTTGAGTCGCCGTGTAGATAGTGTCTGTGCTACTGAAATGAACCGTCTCTGGGGAGAGAAGTGAGGATGAGGCAGGTGGATTTGCAGGTGTGAAAACGCCTGGAAGTCTCTGGGTACAAGGACTTCTGCAGAGGTGCAGAGGGTGAGGTGACATGTTGGGTCCAATTCTACCCTTTTATGGTGGCACAGAGGGAGCAGGCAGGACACTCGGGGGAGCCTCTGGCACATTATGTTCAGACTAATCCTTGAAGAAAGCTCCCTACTTTCAGTATGCCAAGTATTTTAATCACATGCATAAATTATTATTCTAGTTAGTCATTATTTTCCTTTGCTATTTCTCTCCTAAATCTCAACTTTGCATAAAGGGTGTCTTTACAGGGA
>VMDR010001051.1:0-151510 GCA_007922815.1 Macrotus californicus
TCTCTTTCTTGCTTAGGTGTATTTTTTCTGGAGCTTTGATCTGTTCTTTCATTTGGGCCATTTTTGTTGTCTTGGCGTGCCTGTTACGTAGTAAGGGGCGGAGCCTTAGGTGTTCACCAGGATGGGGCAGCCATGTCGCTGCGTTGTGACGCTGTTTGTGGGGTAGGGGACCAAGAGGGAACAATGGCGGTTGCTCCGCTCTCTGCTGGTTTTCAGTCACTTTCCGTGCTACCCACAGTCAAATTGGGCCCTTCTGGTGCTGGTTCTGGTGCTGATTCCCAGTGGGAGGGCTGTGTACGCTCTAGGACCCTGTGGGTCTCTCCAACGAGCTCTCCTGTGAGGCTGGGAGTTTCTCCCGCTGCCGCCGCCTCAACCCCTACAGGAGTTTTCAATCAGAGGCTTTGAGGCTTTATTTCCCCGAGCTAGAACTCTGGGTTGCGGGGTCTGTCTCGCTCCCCAGTTGTTCCTCCCGGTTTATCTTCACGAGGGAGTGGGACTCCCGGTTCGCAGCCGCCACCTCTCCCAGCCAGCCGCGCCTTTCCCCGGTCCACCGGCCAGCGCCCCACCGCGTGAGTCCTCTCCGCCCCTCCTACAGGTCTGGATGTATGTTTCTTAGTTTCTTGGTTGTCGGTTTTCCATACGGTTCGATTTTCTGTCAGTTCTGGTTGTTTTTTGTTTTAAAATTTGTTGTTGTCCTTCTTTTGGTTGTGCGAGGAGGCACAGTGTGTCTACCTATGCCTCCATCTTGGCTGGAAGTTCTCTATCTTTCTTTGATATTAGTTTCTTAGAATGGACTTCCAGAAATACTATTACTGAATCAAGTATTCTGAATATTTTTGTGGCTCTTGGTTGCTAAAATATTTTACAAAAGATCAACAAAGAAGGCCATTGCCAGATTCCATGCCACAGGGCCAGTGCTAGAGAGATGGCAAATCAAGGAGGTGCATGGTGAAGGCTTTCCATCTCTGCTCTGTTTTTTTGTTTTGTTTTGTTTTATTCCACGTTTCTCAGCCTGGCCCTAAAATTTCCCATGACACCAAGTCCTACCTTTCTCTGATAATGTCTTCTACCTCCAGGATGTTTTTTCTCCTGACCTCTCCTCTCCCAAATGCCTATCCAACCTCACCTTCAATAAGCATCCTTGTATTGGCAGGGCTCATAACTGTTATAAAAGAGGAGTCTTCAAATTAAGTCACACCAAGCTATTAAGGAGTGATTACAGCTCTCGGTGGTAATTAATAATTTGTTTTTAAGATTGGGTGCCTTGGAAGTTTATTTTAAGAAATGATGGGACAGGTGCTCATAGTGGTGTGTATGAGGGTGCTCCTGGAGGTGCTGTTGACAACAGCAGCTGGTTAGGCAATGCACATAGTCAACAATGCTGGGCTGTTAAATAAATTATGGTAAGTCATACAACAGAATGCCATAGCACCACTTAAAATGACAATGTAGGTGTGTATTACTGACGCCAAATGGTTGTATTAAAGAGAGTGCAAATTACACAGCATTTACTATAATCACAATTTGGGGAAGGAAGTAAATACACATACATATGTATGTAAGTGTGTATATGTATATGTGTAATTCTATATGTGTATATTTGGTACCATATATATCATCCAAAAAAAAACCCATAAAATACTAGAAGGATAAACACCAAATTTTTTTTAGGAGAATGGGAGTAAGGATTTTTTAAAAACTTAAACTTATCTTTGAGTTAATGTGTATGACTTACATCATCAAAAGAACTTTCTGGGTGGGGGTGTTTGTAGTTGGCACTGCACTGGGGGGATGAGCATGTAAAGGCAGGTGGGTGGGAGACAGAGTGGGGGCTGCGAGCTCGGGACCCTCCAGTCCTCAGCATTAATAATGGCCCCTCCCGCTGCTCCTCAGCCCAGCCTCTGCTCAGCGTGCACCGAAGGAAACCAGGGCTCCGTTAACTTGCCCCTTTCCAAATGGCTATGAAAAGCAAGTTGATTTAAGGTTCCATGAATCCCTACCTACTCTAACATATGCTGAACATTTCTGTTGTGTACTTTCGTTAAAAATGCTTTTTAATGAGTGGGTGCCCATATGCCCCAGGAACCTGAAATGTGGCTAGGTGGGCTGGCATAATCATGCTTCCCTAATTCACTTCCGCGGGTTCCTCACAAGCTCGGCTCACTGCAGCAGTTCCCCAGTCCCCACCAGGCAGGGGTGTCCAACTTTTTGGCGTCTCTGTACCGTACTGGAAGAAGAGGAGTTGTCTTGAGGCACACATTAAATACATTGCGACGTATAATCACACACAAAAAAAGATCTCGCAATGTTTTAAGTAAATTTATGATTTCATGTTGGGCCGCATTCATAGCCGTCCTAGGCTGCATGCAGCCTGCAGGCTGCAGGTGGGACACCCCTGTTAGAGCACGATGGGAGGTGGAGCAGACGCCATTTAGCACAGTGTTAAGAATATGGATGAAAATTAGACAGAGCTGGGTCTGGACCTCAGTCCTGAAACTCACTGGCTGGGTGATCTTGGACAACTTACTGACTCTACGTTGTCCCATGTCCTCATTTGTAAAATGAGAATAATGAAGCCTTGTCTCCTAGAGTCATCGTGAGGATGGATGAGGACAATGCTTGTGATAATCTGCCATAGTCCTTGGCACGGAGCCCTGGGCTCAATAAATATTACTATTCTCCACTTATTGACTTACTAAGAAGGAATTATGTCACAGTGAGACAAGTGTGCGATGGAGGAAGGCCAGGGTCCTGTGGGAAGACAGGCCAGCAGCACTGCCCACAGACGTGGGGGAGTCAGGGAACGCTTGCAGGAATAAGTGATGTCAAAGGTGGGGTTTGAAGGGTTGGTGGAAGAGGCCAAGTGAGAGGGGAGGGGTGTGGGGAAGGAAAGGGCAATGGTCACAGGCATAAAATGCTCAGAAAGCAAGGACTGCAAGCTCCAGCTCTTGTGTTCATCTACAACAACTCTACAAGCAGATGTTGTTACAATCCCCCTTTTATCGTGGAGAACACAGACACAGAGGAGCTAATTCAATTTCCTGTTATCACACAGCCAGGACGGGATGGCACCATACCGTCTTCTTATGAAGAACCCTCCAGAACCTCTTCACACTGAGTTTATCCCTGTGGCATCCCATGCGTGGTGGCCCTTGCCTGGTGATCTTCTTCATTGGAGAAGCATCGACTAGGTTGGCCTCTGATGACACAAAGATGGTTAAGATGTGACCACTGTCCTCAGGGAGCCCAGAGCCTGACAAAGGAGAAAAACAAATTCATAACCCATACTACCAAACAGACTCTGATAAGTAGTAAGTACAGTGCAGGGACACTTTCACAAGCATCACGTGTGAACCCACTCGCGGGAGAAGGCAGATGTTGCTGACCGTGCAGTGGTCAGACGCAGGCTGAGTGGCATGGACAGTTGGTACATGAGCGAGTGTGGCGCTGATGCAGGCGTGGTGTGGTGTGGGCCCTGTGACCACGGCATGGTGGCTGGAGACTGGGGAGAGATGATGGGAATGAAACAAGAGGCTGGAAAAACAGTGTAGGCCAAGTGGTACAGAATCCCGAATGCCAGGCCAAGGTGGTGGGACTTACTTCTGACACTGATGCGGAGCCTTTAAAGGCTGTGGAGGAAGCAAGGGACCTGATCTGTCCTGGATTTAGGAAGGCCTCAAGCAGACAGCTTGAGCTAATGAATGGAGTGTGGAGGGCAGGTAGAAAAGACATCACTGAGGTGCAATGGTTAGGGCTCAGGGTTTGGACGGAGATGTGAGAGGGGAAGGGCTAAGAAAACTCCAAGCCCCGACTTCCTCTCCTTTGTAGCATGGCACCTGGACTCCATCTGTGTTCCAGATGTATGTTCCACAGGCCTTTGGAAAGTCTGCTCTGGATGCCAGGCAAGAGGGGTCCGGACAGACTGAGCAGGAGAACTGGAGGACAGCCACAGTCCTCTTCTGACACCTGCCCCTCCCCTGTGCGCAGGCCCCACATCTCAGCTTCTTCATACTTATCACCATGCTTAGTTTTTGTGGAGCAACGAGCAGGTGAAAAGTGATTTATAGTTACTATTTTCTGTCCCAGTAGCATAACTCCCTTTGTATTCCAAGACAGGTGGCAACTTCCCAACAAAGACTTTTTAATGGTTTGGTTGATTGGGCTGTTGGCTAATGGAAGGGACTAGTAACTCATTTAGTAAACTCCTGGGAATTTTCGAGATTCCTTAGTGTTAATCTACTTAATATACTTGCCTTCAAAAGAAGTTTCCCAATTCTATCATCATAACAGCCTCCGAACACACCCATTATGCTGAATTTTCCCAGGTCAAGACCACTAGATAAACAGAAAGTTGCCGATTATTTTCCCAAGAACGTGAAGTGAATTGATGGACAAATCTGAGGTGGCAGTTTAAGTTTACCACACTGTATCCTATATCCACGTTAACAGGCTCCAAACTATCCCTCCTTCGACCTGCTGTCTGTCAGATGGAGGTTCCCCCTGGGAAAAGTTGTCACCAGGCAAGAGTGCTCTTTTCTGACAAGCCTCTGAGAACATCCTTGAAACAGAAACTCACCTTCTATACTTTAGCTAGCTTCCCAGATCACTCAGTGGTTCTTCTATTCCAGTTTTATTTAACAGGTGCCCAGACAATCTTTTAACTTTCGTTTTTGGATTCAATTGAATAGTCACCATCAATTCAATTCTAGAAATGATCAGTTTTAGAGTCAGCGATAAGTATCTCCCCACCATCTTTCAGAGTGTTTATGTCATATCTTTCAGCAAGAGCTATAGAGGAGTGCTTTTAAAGCTTCAGTGCTCCCAGGAGTCTCATTAAAAAGCAATTCTGCTTCAGTAGGTCTGAAGTAGGCCTGTGGCTCGGCATTTTTAACTAGCTCCCAAGTGTTGCCCATGTTGCTGGCCTGTGAAAGACAATTCAAATCATAAAGACATAGAAGACACAGAGCAAATAATGAATTATTTCCACATTCTCTTCAAAGCCTTCTGGGGAACCACAGAGGCTGCTTGGTATGAGGGGTGGGAAGAAGGACAAGAGCTTTACAGTTGGACAGATTCAAGTTCAAAATTCACTTCCTCCACTCACTAGCTTCTCCGAGTCTCAACTGCAGATGCTGGAATTAAATTAGACAATGCACACAAAGAGTGTCGTACAGCGCCTGACACCGAGGAACGAGGAATTGTCGAATGAATGGTGGCTAGCAATACTGCTTTTGAAAATAAGAGCAGGAAGCTAAGTTTTGTTTTTCCATTGACTCAACTACAGAATTTTGAGGAAGGAGCTATTTGTGGTTCCAGGGTGCCCACTATTGTTTGTTGAATACCTGGAGCTCCCAGTCTTTCTGTGTCCTCACTGCCTTGACCATGCCTTGCCCCACAGCTTGGTCTCTGCTTTCCCTAGAGCAGCAGTGTGTGCTGTCAAAACCCTTTGCCCCCCAAAGACAACAACCTCAATATTGCAGGGGAAAAACAGGTCCCTGATAGGGGCTATCACACCATCATTCTTTTCAAACCTTCCCTAAGTGCCTGCCTTGGACCTGTCCCCTGCAGGTGTGATCTGGGGAGGAACAGAGACCCTGCCCCAGCCACCCCTGCATTCTGTCGTGTCCCTCTCCCTCCATGGCATCCGATGAAGGTGAACTCCTTGCTAAGTCACAGAATTGTGTTGTTTGTTCAGTAGAATGTAAGCTCTGTGAAGGCAGTGGTTTTATTTAATTTTTCTACTGCTATATCACCAGAGCCTCGCACAGCGCCTGGTGCATAGTGGGCGCTCAGTAAATAGTTTCTGAACGAATGAATGAATGAGTGAGTGTTAATCTGCAGAGGAAGCTGTGAAGAATGGCAGGAACATCGAATATGGAATCAGAATGGCTTTTGTCCCACCCTTGCCCCTCTCAGCTGGCATGACCTGTGTGTGTGACATATGTGTATGTGTGTGCCTGAGCAAGTAGCTCATGTTGTTGAGCCTCAGTTTCCCCTTCTGTAGATTGAGAATAATGCATACTCATCCCACAGTTAAATGAAATGTTGTATATAAAACTGCCTGACACATGACACCTGATCAGTCAGTTGCTGGAAGCTGAGTATTCAGTCTTTTCCTGTACCATTTGATATCACCATAGTTTTCTATTGCACAAACATTTAAAAATAGATGCAACGCAAAGATCTTTTGGAATATCTCCAAACTAGAAAAATAGCCTTTGTTTGCCGGAGATTTAAATTATGCTTGTATATGTATAGAGACCTGAGAAGGCATATGAATCTGACACTGACAAATGCGGAGCATGTGGAAATGCCAACCACCCTGTAATAAATCTGCTCTGGGGGAGGAGAGTAATGTTGCCTGGAGATTTTCATCCATTTGAAAATGTTACCGTTCTCCCAGGAAAAGCCAGAGAATGGCAATGGGACAGTTGGATCCAAGTGCACTGACATTTCATCACCGACTGACACCACCGATGAATTTAGAAGCCAGAAGAGATGGCCACGTTGCTTCATATGGTGTGGAGTTAAGAAAATGGCACATTACAAAGAGGAGAGAGCTGCCCAAGCCTAGCTTTCTGATAGTTTTCTTTTGTCACAGACCATTCCAGAATAAAGGTTAGGTAATGAAATGTCAGTGGCTAGTAAGTTTAGTTGAGAAAAACCCAGGGACGCACTTTACAATAGCTTACCACCTATCGAGTACTTTGTGTGTGCCAAGCACTGGGCTAAGCACTCTACTTGGAAAATCTTATGCATCCCCACAGGAACCACTTACCGCACAGAAGAGCAAACCGAGTTGTAAAGGGGTGAAGCGATTTGCCCAGGTTATACAGACAGGGAGGGGCAGGAGAGCCAGAGCTCTCATCCAGGTCTGGATGATGGGAGAGCTCCCCCTGACACCACTGGAAGGTTGAGAGATGGGCCTGGAGTGGTCAGGAAGAAGACGAAAGATTCTGCTTGACTTGGAAGCTCTACAGAGCTAATTTCAGAGTCAGACAACAGGTGCTCTCTGCCACTGAGTAGCTCCATGTTTTTGAGCATGCTACTTAGCCTTCCTCATCTGAAACATGACAGGTTTAATAGTAATAATAATAACAAATAACTTTATATTATGTGTCAGGCACTCACTGTTCAAATATTTGATATATAGTATCTCTCAAAGCACTTACAACTCTTATAAAGGAGGTACTATTATTTCTCCCACTTTCCAGCGACAGAAACTAATAATGATGAGGCAGAGGGTCTAGCATACAGTCAGTGATCAATAATTGACAGCTGTTCCTCGGATGCAGCATTGCCTTCTTGCTCACTTTTTGCAAGCTCTCCTCCATCAGGACAACACTTCCATGCCCAGTTTTTCCCCAAACCCCCTCTCCTCCTTCCCTCTCCCACTGCAGAACCTGCCTGCCCCAAAATGTCAGAAATAAAATTCTGGCAATACTTCCTCTAGTGGTGGTCAGATGGTCCCTTCACCCCAACTGCCTATTTTATTTTTCTATGAAATACCAAAATTTAATTCCTTAGCGTTTAAGCTCTACAGGAAAGACTCAACAAGTTGATGAGTATAATATACATGCTGGATATAAAATGAGGATGACCATAAGAATTGGTTTGGGGACACTGAAAGTATTCAAAGAAAGTCTCATGAGCTATAAGCTTGCAATGTACCAGACAATATATATAGCCTGACTTTTTAAATTGACACACTCAGTCTTGAATTAGATATAGTTATTGTCCCCACTTTACAGATGTGGAAACTGAGACAGAGAGTGTAAGCCACTTGCTCAAGGTCACAGTTCTGCAGAGCCAACACCATACCCTAGTGCTCTGACTCCAGACCCTGGGTTCCTGGGTTTCATGCTCAAGGAACCTTAACCTAAGCAAAACATCTGGGGTCCAAGTTCATCTTCACCAATCTGCACTTATGTTCCTCATCTGTAAAATAAGAGGCTGTAATTAATGATCTCTGAGAATCATACATCTTTAGAGAAATGGATTCTCGTATATAATCCTCTCTACCTATGAGGTGGAGGATAGGACCTCCAATTTCACAGATATGGAAATGAAGACACAGTTCCCCAAGGTAGTAGAGGGCAGAGAATTGCTTTCTCTGACCTCAAATCCATGTCCTCTCCTCCGAAGAGGCTGCCTTTGCAAGTTCAGGATCATGGCCAACTGCGATGCCAGTGGTCATTCTTTATCTAATCAATTCATTTCTGAAGTCAATTTGGATTTTGGATGGAATCTGGATTCTATTCTGGAATCACTTCTGTGATTCCAGTCATCCTTCTCTGTCTAACTCATCCATTTCTGTCTTTCTTTACTTCTGACCTAGACATGTTAATGAAAACAAATGAGATTTATGTATATTTCTAAAGTAGCTGGGATTTTATTCATTAGTTTAAGAAATCCACAGACTCTGGGTATCTTTAGGTCAGATTTCAGTATATCTCACAGGTCAAAGAAAAGAAATATAATATATAAAATGCTTGTTAAATATATTACAAAGTGTGAACAGTAGTTCTAACATCATATTGTCCAGATAATGGATTATTCAAAGGTTTGTGAATGATTTTTTTAGTAACTCAACTCTTTTAGAAGCATTAATATGAACAAACAAACAAAAAGACCAGCAATCTCAAATTCCAAAGTCTACATCAGGAAAATACCAAAATATGGGTAAACCCATATGGTAAATAGCATATGAAGTTTATCAAAATATATGGTTTATAAAAACATAAAACATCAAATCTTTGAATATTCATGTTATTATATGAAAGTTTCCTTTCTTGTCCTTTTTTTGTTTAGAAGTATTTCTTAATAGAAATGTTGAATAGAAATGTCAGCGGCTAGTAACTTTAGTTGAGAAAAACCCAAGGACACACTTTACAATAGCTTACCAACTATCAAGTACTTTGTGTGTGCCTATTTACATGAAAATTTTACAAAGGAATCAACCTTAAATCCCAGTATGCTAACACAGCTATTTTAATGCATGCACATTCTCTTTCATCCATGGTCTACGTATAGGCACATTTTAAATGTCTACTAACCTAATGTTTTATATTCTTAGATTTTTTTTGCTTAAAACATACATTTTCTATATCTCTTTATGGCTTTTATTATTACTTTTGGTAATGACTTTATGCAAGTTCAGACTGACATGCCATAATTTTCTAAACCATTCTCCTCACGATGGCATATTACAGCACATTTTACATTCTCTGTTAGTCTACATCGGTGCTATTCCATGCGGCGCTCACCAGCGACATGTGGCTATTGAGCACTCGAAATATGTCTAATCTGGACTGGGGTGTAATTTAAGTACAGCAGTCCCCCTTTTCCATGGTTTTGCTTTCCGTAGTTTTAATTACCCAGGGTTAACCATGGTCTAAAAAGGTTAAATGGCAAAATTCCAGAAAAAAATAATTCGTAAGTTTTAAACTGGGCACCATTCTGAGTGGTGTGATGAAACCCCACTCCCTCGGCTCCGCCGGCCCCAGGTGGGCGTCGTCTCTGTGTCCTGGTACCCGCACTGTGCACGCTGCCTCACCACCTAGCCAATGCGCAGCTGGCTCGGTTATCAGATCGGCTGAGGAGCTGTCGCAGTGCTTTTGTTCACGTGACCCTTATTTTACTCGGTGATGTCCTTGAAGCCCAAGAGTAGTGACGCTGGCAGTTCAGGTATGCCAAACGGCAGGGCAAAATGCTTCCTGCAAGTGAGGGGGTGGACGTTCTCAACTAAACAAGGCAGTTTATCATGTCACATCATCACAAGAAGGGTGAATAATCCAATGAGATACTGTGATAGAGAGGCCGCATTTGCATAATTTTATTACAGTGTATTTTATAATTGTTCTATTTTATCATTAGTTGTTGTTAATCTCTTACTGTGTCTACTTATTAATTAAACTTTATCATAGGTATGCATCTATAGGATAAACCATAATATATGTAAGGGTTGGAACTATCCATGACTTCAGGCATCCACTGGGGGTCTTGGATTGAATCCCCCAACTAAGGGAGCTACTATATAAAATATGCACCAGATTCACAAAGATTAAAAATAATAAATATGTGTTTATATTGATGACTGGCACTGGAATTATAATATTTGGATATATCGGGTTAAATAAAATAAATTACTGAAATTAATTTCACATGCTTTTAAACCTCTTTTAATATGGTTGTTAGACATTTTAAATTTCATACATGGATTGTATGATATTTATATTAGACAGGCCTGTCTAGATAACAATTCTGTGAACAAATGCTCACACATAGATTTCTGCCTCTGTTGAACGATCTCCGCAGCCTAATTCCAGTGAGTCAGCTTACGGAAACAAAAAAGTCTATTTTCATGGCTCTTGCTACCCACCACTGTATGGCTTTCCAAAAGAGTTGTACTGGTTTGCAAAGACACAAGCACTGGGGCTCTCAAGAACTTTACTAGCACTGAATATTCTACTTTTAAGTATCTTTATTTTTGTTCATCTCCTAAGCGCAGTCCTGTGTCAGAGCCAGACTGCCCAGATTTACCCCAGCTATGCCCTAGTCAGCTGTCTGAGTTGCACGTGCTACCAACCCTCACAAAGCCTCAGCTCCCTCCCCTGTGAAATAAAAATGGCGCCATGTGCTAAGGTGGCTTTCAGGGTTCACATGGATTTATATGTTATGCACTTAGTAAATATTAAGAACTATGAAACTCTTATATGTTATTGTGATGATAAAGATGATTTTAAACTGTAATTCTTTCATTACTTCTCAGGAAAAATGTTTCCCAGGATAAGTGTTAAATACTTGTGTCTTGCTCTATGTCAATATTTTCTTTACAACCTTAGGTCACTGATCTATTGACATCTTGGATTTCTCTTTTCATTTGAATTACTTTTTCATGTACATATGTAGTTGAGTACTTAATCATCTTTGGTACAAATATTTTTTCGGTTTGTTGTCCACCTTTTCATTTTATGTCATTATTTTACATTTTAAATAAGTTTCACACTTGATATAGCCCATAATTTAAAAAATTTAATCCTTCCTTTCATAGTCAAAGCTATGAAAGTTACCTTTCAGCAAGGAACACCCACACATTTTATTTCTGTTGGCTCTTCTGCACTTTGAGATGGGTTACTTTGTGTAGCTGATGGTTGGACTTTGCTAAAGTTCTAGGCTTTGACAGGGCAGAGGATGAAGCTGAGACTCTTCTGTTTTGGGTGCCTGGAGACCTTAGGAGCATTCCCCGCGATGTTGTTTGACACAGTGGGGTCCTGGGATGACAGGATTGTTTGGTCTATGATTGAATCCAGTGGCCCTTGCTCCCTGAAAAAGTGCGGACAGATAGAACCAGGCTGCTCTAGTTTCCAGTCGTCACTGCTCACTGGCTGTGTGATTAGAGGCAAATCGCTGAACCATCTGGGAGCCTCATTTTGTCTAACTGGGGATTAAATGCACATGAAAATGCGTAGCCTAAAGTAGCCAAAAATCAAACTCAACATTTGAATTCTTTATTTTAATGTAATATTTAAGATTATCTCATTTTCTTAGTGAGTCAGAAAAGGGAGTGGTTCTATATTAAATGTTTCTTGTTAATCACATTTGACTATGTGTACCAGAAATTAGCTACCCCACAAAAGATGACTAGAACATGCTTGCTGTCTGTTTAGGACAAAGAGGTGGCTTTTGTTACGTTCTGCTCCTTATGTTAGGCTTTTGTACACAGTTGCTCCTTACAACAAACCTATGAGATAAACAGAGCAGTTTAATCTTCTCTTTTCTTCTCTTGGAAAAGAAAACTGGGGCCCAGGGAGGTTTACTGACTTGCCCAGCATCACACAGCAGTGCCCCAGCCCCACGCACCTTCCCCCTGCAAGCTGCTCCCTCTAGGCACACAGCTGATTGGACTGGGCAATTTCTGATCCCTTCCATACCGGCTGACATAGTTATTAAGATCCTGGGCTCTGGATTCCAAGAGATGTGGCTGGGTGCCAAGCCCAACTCCACTACTTATCAGCTGTGTGCCTCATGCCAGTCAATTAACCTTTCTCTCATCTGCAGTGTGGAGCTGATAATTTTACCAGGCTTATCAGGTTTCAAGGAGGATGAAAAGAAACGGTGCAAGTAAAACCCTTCACACACATCAGGCAGGTAGTAAACACTCAGCTGAAAAGGGAAAAGATAAACAGTGTCTAGAAATAGGTGGGTTTAGAGTTCCAGACTCAAATTTGAGTTAGGGCACCGAAGTACTTGATCTGTTAAAGAGTGCACAATATCATGGAGGCTTCTGGAGGCTTTCCAGTGCTGTGTCCTTGGCCCACTTTGGCATTTCGGGCACATAGAGCCACCCGTGCCAACTCTGTAGGCAGGTGCCACATTCCTTACCTGTTCCCACTGGAAACTGCATGATTGGATATAATGTGAGAAGTGGCAGTAACTGAGCCATGTAGTATTAGGTAGTTTATCTAGTGCCGGCCCCCGCCCGAGGAGCAGCTGTAAGGACTAGAACTTGTCTCTGTTGTATTACTGTTCACTATACATTCACCAGTGGCTCCCGATCCTCTGCAGCTGCTCCCAAGGCTGCTTTTGCCTCAGTGTACCCAAAGTGTTTTTCTCATCAGCCATTTGACATTGGGTTGTAATTCTCCTGGGAGCACCACTGATCCCATTTTGAGCCCAGACTTCACATTCCCAGAAAAAGAAGCTAACTCCAGCAGCAACGAGACTGAAGGGGACTCCACCAGGGACCTAGTGACAAGGCAGAGGAGAGGGCTGCATCACACAGCACACAAAAAAAGTAGATCAAAATCTCAGCTTTAAAAACTCACTCCCCTGCCAAAGCCCCTCCCCTGTTGCCAGCAGCCTGGCCTCCTTCCTTCTCCCCTGATCATCCATTCCTTTTTGGTGTCCCCGGCAATTTGGCTCTAGCCATTGCTCTGAATTTCCTGCTGAAACCTGAGAGCTGGCTGGTTCCAGCCTCCTAAGAAAGCATTTCGATCACCTCATCTATTTTCCCCAATCATGTCTCTGGCATCAAAGCCCCATCCTTGAGCATCTCATCAAAGAATCTACCCAACACATCCAGAGAGCTTCTGCAGGCGTGCATGCAGATTCTGCTACGAAAATGGTGTTTGCTCAGTAATGACTCTTGAGCTTCATGTTGCTTCAAGCTTGTTTGACTGTGAGCTTTCAAATAATAGCTGACAATTATCCCGTTCTCCCCAGCCGGGCACTGCTCTAGGTGCTAGACAAGGATTTCTTTCACATGTTCTCAAAACAAACCTGTATGATTAAGAAACATCATTAACCTGGTCTCACAGATGGAAACGAGGTATAGTAAAGTAGCTAGTCCATGGTCACACAGCAAATGGCAGGCCTGGCAGTGAACACCAGGTGGGTTGGCTCCAAGCCCCACACTATTAAGCAATAAACCATGAAAGAAAGGGTTGGGTGGTTCTCAGGGCCCAATTCCCAGCCTCTTGCACAAGGAAGTCTCTTGCAGTAAAGGGGTGTTGACTATTGGATGAGGGGCTAGATTTGGTTGGCCTTACTTTTTTCCCATTTAAGAATAACTATTCCCCTCCCTTCCACTTCATTATTAAGCTTAACTGAAAAAAAAATCACATAAGGAGCTGTCCATCATGTGCTGGGCACTGCACGACAATGGAGAAACAGGGAAATACAAAGCAGAGTCCTTGCCCTTGTGTGCAAAGGTCATTGCAAGTGAGAAAGACACAGCAGCCAATAAAGTATAATACAACATTGAAAATGCCACAGTACAGGCATTAGAATACAGAGGTCACCCTGTAGGTGAAGGAGCAGCCAGCTCTTTGGAGAATGAGGCAAAGGAATAGTGTCTGCCCTGGATTTTGAAGAAATTGGGGATGGAAAAGAAAATACCTCTAAGCATCATTCCTCAGTTCTGTCCTGCTGAATAATAAAGATTGATTGAAACAAGAAGACATGTCAGAAGGTAGAGCTCAGGAGGGGTCAGCCAGGAGCAACCTGGATTCCCATGTAGCACCTGACACTCCCCCAGAGGAAGATGCAGAGTCAGAGAGGGACCCAGGTAGAGAGGGGCTGGAATCCTCCTCTACTCCTGGGAGAGAACTCTGAGGACACTGGAGAATGGACAGGAAGATGTTGATGCCATAGGAGGCTCTTAGGATGGTCCATAAGAAGAAGAGACAACCCACAAAGCAAGTGTTTGAGGGTGTCTTAATGAGATGTGGAGGTTTTGAAATCATGGATTTTGCTCTTTTGGTTTTGGTGATAGCCTTGTTATTTAATACAGTTTTCCTTGGTTAATTCTCTAAAATCTCTTGACTTGAGGCAAGGTTCCTGATTTATCAAATTAAGGAATCCACTTTGTTCTCCGTGGATATTTCTTTAAGTCCAGGCAGGAGTAAGAAGCCAGCATTGCCCATCAGATATTTCTTTTCATCTTTTTGTCTGTAGCCTCATTCTCAGAAGACAGTTA
Organism: Macrotus californicus; assembly: GCA_007922815.1. Lineage (NCBI taxonomy): Eukaryota > Metazoa > Chordata > Mammalia > Chiroptera > Phyllostomidae > Macrotus > Macrotus californicus. The sequence goes on from VMDR010001051.1 coordinate 14,480, forward strand.
AGGATCTCTGACCCCAGATTCACAATTCTTTGCTGAGGTTTTAGAAAATGAAGCTTGACAAAGTGTGGCCCAGTGCAGTGATTTTCCAGCAGGACCGTCTTTGCTGGGCCATGTCCACAAAGGCCAGGAATATATCCAACTGACCGACGGGAAGCTTCAGCAATATGTGGGCACTAGGAGGGGACGGCCTCACTGCTTCTTCAAGTTCTGATTGTATAAAACCACACAGATGGGAGAGTGGGCAATTGTGTCCCCAACACCCGCGCAACCCACTTACGGGTTGACACTCAATAAATGTTTGCTAGAGAGTGAGTGAATACATTAAGTGAAGACAGTTTGTTATGCGGCTAAATAAACTTGAACTAGTTTAATTGCGTCCCTTCAAACTGGTCTCTTCACACCAGGAAAACCGAGGCAGCTAAGCTAGTTCATCGTCTTCTTAAAGAGAGGTCAGATATTAGAATCACAGGCTGCTGCCCCAGAAACTGGTTCCTGATGACAAGAATGCAAAGCCCTGGAAATGAAGCTATTAAAACTCAACATTTATAGATCGATACTAGCAAAGCAACCCATCCTCAGTCTTCTCTACGCCTCCAGTCTCCCTCTGGAACAATCCACTGGCACTGGCACTCTAAAATAGAAGTCCGATGGAAGCCCTGCCCTGCTGGAAACAACTCTCCCTCACCTGTGCAGTAAAGGGGGATATAACACTCATTGAGAGCCTGCCAAGTGCCATGGCTGTGCTAGGAATTTGTACTTCACCTTGTTTCATCCTAACAACATCCCTGGGAGGTAGGCATTGTGTCTCCATTTTATAAACCCGGATGCTGAAACTCAGAGGGGTAAAGTAACTTGTCTTGACTCATCTAGCCAATAAGTAATGAAACTCAGATTCAAACTCAGATTTGACTCACTCCAAACCCCCTGGGTCATTTCTCCTTATCCTGCATTGCCAAAAATCATTTCCATTACAGCACATTGTCTGGAAGCCTTGGCAGGGCTACGGGCCCTTTGTGAGCTCACTCCAGCCCGCATTCCTAGCTTCATTGCCCTAACCCATGCAACCCCTCTCTCTGAGCCCCTGCCACAGCCTACCATGTTCTCCCAGGACACAGAACTTTTGCAGTGCTATTTTCCCCTCTTGTTTATATACCTCTCCCTTTCTCATCCTGGCCAACTCCTATTCATCCTTCAAGATCCAGTTCAAATATCCTCTCCCTGTGAAAATTTATCTGAACACGATCCCCTCAACTAGGCAGTTGGTGGTCCCCTGTCCAGGGTGCCCATTTCCCTTTGTACCCACCTCCATCACTCCAAGCAACTCTCCAGTCTCTTCCTGTCTGATAGCTCTTTGGCCACGGTTCCATGTTTGAGAATCCACTGCAAGCAGGTTCCGTGTGCTTCCAGCCCTCCAGCTAGCAGATGCCACCCCCTCTCTGCGGAAAGCACTCACACAGCGTTCCCTACAATGAAATCAGGCGATTGTTTTAAAACGAAATCCTTCCTGAGTGGAATTAACCATCAAGTGAGCTGTGGTTCTATTTGCAATGCAATGTGCAGTGTGTGGTGACTCTTCTGGTTTCGCACAAGGCACTACATTCATCGTCTTAAAAAAATTGTGACTAAGTGTCATCTATGAAATATATGGGCTATGGAACCTTGACATTAAATTAGCCTCACACTGTCCCTGCTCCTCCCACTCCTATTCTATGAATAGTAGACTATGCAAAGAGCAAAACATATGATTCAAATGTGGTACCACCTTATGGGGAGGCTGGAGCTCAGGATTATGCTATAGCTGGCTGAGAGGTTGTGATCCACACACAAAACTGCATCATTCACCTTCTGCTGATCTTGTTCTTTCGGCTAGAATATTGTGTTGCCATCTGCACACCTGATTGAGCTGGTCATGAAGATAATAACTATAATTACTAATATATAATAATAAACTGCTGTTGTTAATTGCTTATTATGTTCCAGGCAATGTTCATATGCTTCGTCATGCTCCTTTTACCACAAGCTTGCAAATGTATGGCTTTGTGGTTAAAAACAAGTTCTGGAGTCAGACAGATGTGGGTTTATTTATTGACTTTTTTTTAGACAGAGAGAGGAAGAGGGGAGAGAGAGAGGGAACGAGGCAGAGAGAGACAGAGAGAGACATCAGTTTGTTGTTCCACTCATTTATGCATTCGTAGCTTAATTCTTGCATGAGCCCTGATGGGGATCAAACCCACAACTTTGTCATATCAGGACAATGTTCTGAGCAACTGAGCTATGTGGCCAAGGCCTTAGATGTGGGTTTAAATCCTTACTCTTAACTTCCAAGCTATGTGACCCAAGGCAAGTCATTCAATCTCACAAAGCTACATAATCCTCATGTACGTGAAATGAGGGAAATAAACATATACTTCCTTCAGTTGTGAGAACTGCATTCATCACTGTACAGAAGAGCTCCTTAGCATCTTACTATCCCGATAATGCTGGATGAAGAAACAGAGGCTCAGAGACACTAAGTAGCACACCCATGGTTACATAGCCGGTAAGGAGTAAAGCTGGGGTTTCAGCCTGGCTCTGCCTCCTTCAAGTGCAGCACAGCAATGCTGCACAGCGGTGAAGAGTACAGCTGTCTGGGTTCAAATTCTGGCTCTGTCACTCACTAAGACTTGTCATCTTAGGGAAGTGATTTATCCTCTTCTGTATGTCTTAGTCTTTCCATTAGCAAAAGGGCTGGGATGGGTTTGTTGTGACAGGTAAATGTGTTGACACATGTACAACTCTTAAGATAGTGTCTGAAAGACAGGAAATGCTGTGTAAGTGTTTGCCATTACAACAACTTTCTTATTCTTCCAAACATTGTGTCTGGTTCAACTTCTATTGCAATAGTCAGGGTGAGTGGTAGTGGAAATTTGGGCAGTTGCTCTGGACGGTTCAGTTCTTCCTGCTTTTCTAAGATATTTCTCGGGTCTCTAAAACTCCTGCAGAATGAGCAGTCCGTTTCTTCACCTGCTCCTAATGACACCATTGGAAAAAGTTCCCTTCACGACATGCTCTGGACTCTTTATCCTCTAGGGAAAGGGTTCTAAATGACGTTTGGTCTGGATAATTCTTTGTTGCAGGGTATGTGTGTAGGCAGGAGAGAGACACTGGCTGTCCTGTGCAGTATGGGATGTTTAGCAGAATCCCTGGATTCTACCCACTAGAGGTCAGTAACATCCCCTCCCAGTGTGACAACCAAAAATATCTCCAGACATTGCCAACTGTCCCATGAAGGTCAAAGTCACCTCTAGTGGTGAATGCTAGTCTAGAGCATGCCCCACCCAAAAAAAACCTGACAAAATTATTGGGAGACAGTCTGGAAGCTGCAGAAGAGTTACTTTAGCTCCTCTGATGATTAAGCAGCTCATTTTTGCAGAGAACTTGATGACTGCCAAGACCCCTAAGTCTTCTTCATGGCTGCTGCTGCCTGTGCAGGTGGATTTTGGCCTAAGTGCATCTCTCCCTCAGAAATGTGTTAGAGAGTGTTCAGTGGGCCAGATGACATACTACTACCAAGACAATCGTCTCCAAAAACCACCTTCCCCAAGCCCAGAAGTGGCCACCACCTTCTAGTCTCCATACCCACTCCTCCTACTCATCTTCAAGGTCTGGTTCAAATGCTCAGCCTTAAGAAATTCTCCCAATGCTTCGTGAACAATCTTCTCTCCCAGCTCTGGTTTACTGTGCTTTGTTTGCATCCTGTGGGCTGTTTCTCCCCAAAGATTGTCAGCTCTTTCAGAGCAAGGGCTTACTCAGGGAATCCTATAGTTTCGTTTGCCTACTTAGTACAAAATCTGTCCCGGTAAATGTTCTTCGAATGGAGTTGTGTCCTTGCCTTTTAATAAATCCTTTGGGTCCTAACACATCGACACTCAACAGTTCTTGGCATTCAACACCTTTCACACACTGCCTTCATTTACCCACCCAACTAGTCTCCAGATAAACTGTCCAATTTAGGCAGCTCACTGCTTCCTCCCAGAAACAAGCCTGCCTTATAGCCCACAAATGCCTGCTTCCCTAATCTGAAACACCTATCTCATCTTCAAATTCTACTTATCTTCTGCAGCATAGCTCAGCTCAGGTTTACTTTAAATTGAATTTGGAATAAGACAGGAAATAAAACAAAAACCCTATTTTCACAGCAGAGCCTTTCATTTGTTCTCAAAGGCAAACTATTGGAGTGATTGATACAGGCTAACCAATCAGACAAGCATGGGTTCAAATCCCACCTTGGTAGGTTTCATAACATCGTGACTTTGAGGAAATTACTTTGCCTTACTATCTCAGTTTTCTCATCCTTAGCAAGCATCATACAAAGTGCCTGTAGCATAAGGCAGTTGAAAAGAATGGGATAATGCCAATAGAGCATTAAGCCTAGAGGCCAGCACCTGGTAAGCACTTCAGAAACATCAGCTGTCACCAGCTCTTTTCTGACCTGCTCACCTCCCACAGATCTCCCTTTCCGAATTCCTGCAGCCCAGACTCTGTGCTGTCTAATGCATCCCTCCATTATGTGCCGTCTTGTGTTGTTCCCTGGCATGGATTTAGGACTTGGTTGTTTCTCTCTAAACAGGCTGCTAAAATATTCTGGAGCCAGCAATCAATTCATTTGATAAATACCTGCCATGTAGTCACCATGCACATTGGGCTAGGTAGTGTGGATGGGAAACACAGATATATTGCTTGGACCCTGATCTCTAAGAATTTACAATTTAATGAGGAAAATAATATGTGTACAATAAAGAGTTATAACCATGTTAAAATGAGTATTGTCATTGGAAAGACATAAGGGTCCAAAGGCTAGACAAATCCCTTTTGCCTGGGGTGATCTGCAAAGATTCAGGACACCTGGGTCTTACAGAGATGGGAGGTGGTATGAGACTGCTTCGTCGGAACGTGGAACTGGTTGGGCAGAAGCTTGGTGGTGGGAAGGCAAGAAGGTTATGGGGGGGAACTGAGCAGCCCAGTGTGCTTTCATTTGGGGTATGTGAAAGGCAGTCATGAGCAATAAGCTTAGAAGGCAGGAGGGACCTTGAATATAAGGCTGCACAGCTGCATTTTGTTCCTACAGTACAGGAGCAACAGGAGGACAGAGGAAGGCAATGGCTGGCCCAAATTTGTGCACCTGGAAGCTGAATCCAGAAGGATGCAGGAATACCATTTATGAGACCACAGTAATATTTTGGGTATGAAACAGAGGGAGTTAATTTAGGGAAATAGCTGCGAGGATGGGAGAGGAGAATGGATGGGGGCAAGACCCTGTGAATATGGAGAGACATGGATTTCTGGGTGGTCTTCCCTTTGTCCCCTACAGTATATTCTTCAGACAGCAGCCAGAGGGGCCCTTTGATCTTTGTGTACAAGGTCATGTCACTTTTCTGAGCAAAACCCTCCAAATGTGTCTCATGTCACTTAGAATTAAACTTTAACCCTTGTCCATACCTTGCAGCACAGTTCTGGCTGTGAGTCCTGCTGCTCTGGACTCATCTGTCACTTGATGCATTCCAGCTACTGACCTTTATGCTGCTCCTCAAGCATGCTGCTCCTCTGGGCCTGGGCATTTGCTGTTCCCTCTGCCTGGTACAGTCCTTGCCCAAATGTCCACACGGCTGGATCCTTATCCTGGCCTCTGCTCAATTCTACCTCCTCAAAGAGACCTTCTCTGTTGAAATAAGCAGCACCCCTGCACCGTCACTTCCTATCTGCTTTATTTCTATTTATAGCATTTATCATTTACTAACTGACATTAAAATACATACTGATGTGTTTCCTGTTGGTCATCCCCACTAGAACGCAAGTTCTATCAGTTTTGGTTCCTGCTGTATCCTCAGAGTAAATAAATGAATAATGAGGGGAAGTCAAGAAAACACCAGCGTTTCCAGTCTGCAAGGCCAGTGGAGTTGCCATCGACCAAGATGGGAAAGACAGGAAAAAGAGAATTTGGAGAAGGAAGACGTCAGTTTCCAACATTTACATCTGTAGTATTAGCGAGAAACCCCAGCAGACAGTCCTGGCTGGTGGCTGGAAAAAGGACTGGAAGTCAGCAGGGTGTTAGGATTCAAGAATTAGCCACAGAGAGGTAGCAGAATTGCTCAGCCATGAGTCTGGATAGCCAAGAGAGGGACAGAGCACCAAACACCCATCTCTGAGGCACATTCAAAATGGGGAAACGGGCAGCAGAGGGAGGTTTGCAAGCCTACCCACTGCCCTTGGGAGTAAAATCCCGAGCCTTCCCAGGCCCCCACAAGACCCTGAATGACCTGCCCCTGTTCATGGCTCCAGCCTCCTGTCCCCACTGCCTGGTCCCTGCACTCCAGTGGCACTGGCCTTCTTTCAATTTCTCAAATTTGCCAAGCTCCTTCTCACTGCACAGCCTTCACAGTTTTTCTTCCTTTTCCTGAGAGCTACCCCCAATCTCTCCACTCCTCACCCAGCTAACACTTACTCATCCTGCAGATCTCAGCTTAAATATTACTTCCTCAATTGTCCTTCCTTGACTTCCCCCCTTCCACTCTCCTTCCCTGTTCAATGCTTTTGTAACACCCTGTAAATATGTAAATACATGCACACACAGAGCAAGTAGCTGATACAGAGAATATACACCACTGTTTGTCCGATGTCTGTCCTCTTAGACCAGTCATATCAGGGGCCGCTTGGCCAATGACGATGCCTGTGTTGTTCACTACTTTATCTCCAGCACCTAGCACAGTTGTGGTATATAATAGATGCTCAATAAAACATGTTAAATGCCTCTGGCTGGTGCGGCTCAGTAGATTGGGTGCCAGCCTGTGAACCAAAGGGTCACTGGTTTGATTCCCAGTCAGGGCACGTGCCTGGGTTGTGGGCCAGGTCCCCACTAGTGGGTGCGTGAGAGGCAACCACACATTGATGTTTCTTTCCCTCTCTTCCCGTCTCTCTAAAAATAAAATAAAAATTCTTCAAAAATAAACATGTTAAATGACAGCTAGTTTGGGGGTTTAGGAGATGGAGGGATTGAGAAAAAGGAAAAAGAACTCATGGAGATGGACAACAGTGTGAACAGAGTGGTGATGGCTGGGGGAGGGGGTAACAGGGGACTAAAAGCTAATGGAAAAAATACAATAAAGGTTAAATAAAATGCCAAAAAAGTGTTAAAGGAATGAACTGAAGAAGTGGCAGGAGAAGCAAGAGGAGAACTAAAACCAGTGATGTGAGGGCAAGGTGGGTCTTCCTGGCAGAAGCAGGGCCCTGTTGCTGACCAGTGCAGAGCTGAAAGGGGCCAGCTGAGGACCAAGGAAAGCCAAGAATCCAGGGGCCCGCATTGCTGTGGTTTTAGGAACTCAATTTAAGTACAGCGATGCCTGACAGCAGAGGATGCGGGAAAGAGTGGGAGGGAGAGAAAGGGAGTCAGCTAGTGAGACTGCTCTTTCAAGGGATTTGGCAGTGAAATTAAAAAGGGGAGAGAATGGGGAATGAAATTCACAGTCACAAGAAAGATTTGAGGTGTAAAGGAGAATTTCACATTTTTGTAAGTCAAGAGACAACATTTAGTCACAGGAATAGATGAAATATTTATAAATAAGTAGGAGGTAATTGATGGGGTAAAGCACCTGAAGGGATTGGAGACTCAAGTTGAGAAGTTGGAGGTGTGAGCTGTGGGAAGAAAACTCAGAAATTCTAGGCAGATGCCTCATGCCACATGTGCATGGGGCCATTTAGTCCTCTCTACAAATTCCTTTGAGGCAGGTATTATTATCACTCCCACCTAGGGGTAAACAGAGTAAGGCTTGAAACATTAAATAAATTATTCCAGGACACAAAACTACTTGATACCTGAGCTGATGTCAAGCCCAAGTTTGTCAGCTTCCAAAGCCCTTCTTTTTGTTATACTTCATAAGCACCCAAAGGATAAAGGGGAAGAGATGTACCCCTCCAAGAAGGGAAAGAAGGGGATGTGGTGAAAGGCAGGGAAGTTGAGAGAATTCAAGCAAGATGCCCTGTCCTCCGTAGTCCAGTAGGAGGCAAAGATGGCTTTGGAAAGTGGAGCTCGTTCCTAGCAGATCAAAAGGTTTAGAAGAGATGCTGCAGAGTGGAGAAGGAAGTGAGCCGGTGGCGAAGAGAGCGTGTCCAAGCAGCAGGGAGGGTCCTTCTGAATCAAGCCAGATGGATCTGTAAGGGATCCAAACAGCCTGGTTTCCTGAACCTCCCCACCAATGGGGAGGAGCGGAGACAATAGGAAGTGTTCATCCAGGCCTAGAAGTCAGCAAGGGGTGGGGGCAGGGAGCCTGCAGCAGAAAGACAAGAGAGCCCGGCTACAAAGGCACATCTTCACAATGACGAAAAATCAGGAGTCAGGACTGGACTGATGTGAGACACTTTAGGAGAGGAAGGATATTCGACTGTGAAATAGAGGTTTTGAGGCCAGAGCATGGAAAAGGTCATCAATACAAGAGTGGGAATTTTAAAGGGAGATGATGGAAGCCAGAGAGGTGAGGACTGTGAGTCTGGCTCTGAAATTCCTAAGGAAGGAGGGGGGACCCACCCAGATATCAGTAAGTCATAGCATGGGGGGAGTGCTAAATGGATGGAGTGGACTCCAGAGAGGAAAGGCCACCGCAGGACGATAGAACCATGGTCCGTGAGCCAGCGAGGAAGGCATATACTTATTGTTTCTTCAAGAAAGAGGGGACAGAGAGGGGGAGTGTGAGTGGCCCCAGCAGAGAATCCTGGGAAGGGAGCCAGATTACCTTGAGGGAGTGGCAGTAACGCTTGAGGAGATCACTGACCACCCAGGGGAGCTTATTCCCAGTGAAAAAGAAGCAGCTCGCTGTGCATGCAGGAAAGGTCAAGACTTCATTCATAGAGGAGTGAGCTATGGAGCAAGAGATGGGAAAGGTAGTACCTGAGGTTACACACAGAGTGCTGAGTTAAAATAATGAGAACTAATTCACTCCAAAAGCAATTGTTGAGGACCTATGCACCAGAGTGGAAATAGAGATAAGACAGCGTTCACAACCTCAAGGAGAACATTAATTCACAGTTTTGTGGTTAGAGTCAAATGGCTCAGGGTCAAATCACAGCCTTGCCCCTTGCCACTCAGAGTGGCAAGTTTTTAAAATTCTCTAAGCCTCAATTTTCTCATTATTAACCAGGGGTAGTAGGACTCGCCTCGTTGACTTGCTGTGGAGATTAAATGAGATGATACCTGCAGAGAATGGAACACAGTGCTCCTTGACACCAGGTGTTAGTGTTCCTTAGAACACAAAAGGAGAGTGCCAAAATGCAGGTGCGATAAGAGTACTTTTATTTCCTGGGGAAAGCAGAATACTCGGTTATTTTAGGGTAAGGCAGTTCTTTAAACACAACATAAAGCTCCAAAGTCATAAAAGCAAATGATGGTCATATTTACTGACATAAAAATATGAAGCTTTAAAAAAAATGTTCACCTTCTGTGTGACAAGAAACACTATAAGGTTAAAAAGCAAGCTGAACATTTGGTAAAATATGTGTAACCTCTATAGCAAACAAAAGTTTATACGCATGCTATTTTAAAAGCCATGGCAGCAGTCAGATTCATAGAGGCAGGACGAGAACAGTGGCTGGCGGGGGACTGGGGAAGGGAGATGGAGAGTTACGGTTTGATGGGTACAGAGATTCAGATTTGCAAGACAAAAGAGCCCTGAAGATGAATGGTGGGGATGCTCACACAACAGCATAAAATGCACTTACTGCCGCTAAACAGCATGCTGAAAGTGGCTAAGATAGTAAATTTTATGTTGTGTGCACTTTACCATGATTTTTTAAAAGCCATTACAAAAATGAAATTGAGCACTCCAATAAAAATGAGCAATGGATATAAACAACAGTTTACAGATGAAGAACACAAGTGGAGATTAAATATGAAAAATGCCTCAACTTCAATGACAAAGGCAGGAATGCTTTTGACCAATTAGATAACAAAGATGATCTACAGTGTAAATGCCCAGCCACGGCTGTGGAGGCTCAGGCATTCTTACACACCACGGGTGGAGTTACCCAGGCACTGGTTTCTTAAGAAGAAGATAATCAGGCTTTAGCTATCAAAATACGAAGTGGGACACCATTTGCTGTTACACCACATGTAGGAATATATCCCGGAGAAATAGCCACTCAAATATACAAGGGGAGTTATCTCAGTATTGCTTGTAATTTAAAAAAATAGGAGCTACCTAAGTAGCCGCCATCAAGAAACTGATTTTTTAAATGATAGTACAAGCACATAATGGGCCGATAATCAGACATTAAAAAAAATCAAGGTTGCTCTCTCTCTTCTAATGTGAAACGAAAAATGATCGTCATTGAAAAGTGTCACTACACAGTGTTCTTGTATGACATGGCTTTTACTTTCTAAGAGTATACAGTGGCCTCTTTTTTATTGAAAAGAAAGAACTTCATGTTTGTTGTAAATGAGAACGCGGTTCCAAAGGTGCCCTGAGAAGGGGAAGAGAGGGTTTCATGTTTAACTGCACCTCTGTGATGTTTTCTCAAGTTTTCTAGGAGCACTTTTAAGTTTGTGTAATAAAACAAACAACATGGGAAAATGGGGAAGAAAAGCCAAGTGTTCTGGGCACCCAGAAAGGGAGTAACTAACAGCCTGGGCAAACTGTCCCAGTGCAGGTGAGGCAATGACTATGAAAGGTGACACAAGGACTGTGGTCAAGTGGAGAAGGTGACCAAAGAAGGTCCCAGGATGAGCGAGCTAGAAACCTGGGAAGGAAGTTCAGGGGTATGGGACCAGGTTGCTGACCAGGCAGGAAAAGGCACTTTTCCTGAGTTGATCAAATCAGCTCCCCAAAGTTCTGAGTGAAATATTGGCTTAAAACACTATCTTCATTTACCCAAAAGTATTTACTGAGCACCTACTATGTGTTGCGCATACAATAATACATAAAACCTACATGAATCCACTTTCTTTCAAGTCACTTTCACCCAATGAGAGAGGTGGACATAAAATTTAAAAAGATAATAAAATAATAAAGTAAAGTAATTGGCAAGGGCTTTGAAGAAAACACCAATAGTACAATAATAAGAGTATGAGGCGATTGGGTCTAAAAAGACTCCTCTAGGGCAGTTCTAATTAAGCTGAAACTTAGTGAATGGGTTGGATAAAGGGCAAAGGCTTTCTAGACAGAGAGAAGAGCCTGTACAGACACGGAGGAGAGAAAAAGCTTGATTAAGGATGGAAGACAGATCTGTGTGACTCTTTTCCAAAACAGACCATGCATTTGCTTTCTCTGGTGTCCCTTTATAGCACCTGGCCCTGCTGAGGACCTACTGTGCCCTCCTGTAAACATCTGTTAACTAATCAGCTTTTTGTATGACATGGCATTTAAAATTTGTATTCCAGACTAAATTTTGTACCATAAGCCTCAGTCATGTGTTGTTAGGAATCTCTATCTGTGTAGGCTGTGTGTGCAAGGGAGAAATTTGAAGTATGGTATAGCTCAGGTATCTGTTCCTATCTTAAACAATTAAACTCTGTGTTAATCAGTGCACCCTGAAGCCATTACCTTTTTGAAATGGGACACCATAAGTCTCATGATGAGAGCCAAATTTTACTAAAAGTCAGATTGAAATTGCAAAAAGCTGCAAGGAAGGAGAGCATTGAGACTAACTACTGTTTGAGTGCAGCTTCTTTTAAACTTTGGGCCATTATCTGAGTACTGAAGAGCATAACGGATGTGTAAAAATCCTCCTTGATTCAATTAAATGGTGTCAGTTTAAAAAAAAAATTTTTTTATTTATTTTTAGAGAGAGAGGGAGGAAGAAAGAGAGGAAGAGAAACATCATTGTGTGGTTGTTTCTCGAGTGCCCCCTACTGGGGACCTGATGCACAACCCAGGCATGTGCTCTGACTGGGAATCAAACCAGCGACCCTCTGGATCGCAGGCTGGTGCTCAATCTACTGAGCCACACCAGCCAGGGCAGTTATCACTTTTTTTTTTAAGAGCCAAAGTTAGAGCAGACACAGTGCCTGTCCTTGGGAGCTCACAGTCAAATGGAGAGGACTGGAACATGGAACAATCCCACAGAGGTAGTAACTGCCAGAAGACAGCATGCCCACAGTGCACGGGAAACACAGGCCAGGGAGCAATGGACTCAGCAAGGGGTGGGAATAGGGGCCCTCCTGCAATAAGAGGTGACACTGGGGGCTGGATAGTAAGTCAAGAGTCGGGGTGGCACTCCAGGTAGAAGGAGCAGCATGAACAAAGAAAGTAGAGCTGACAGTACACAGTGTTTTCAGGAAATAACTGTGAGGCAAGTGTGAAAAGGTTGGGGAGCGGCTGGTGATGAAGCTGAGAGCTAGGCAGAGTCAAGGAGTAAAAGACCTGGAGTGCCTTTTAAGAACTTTACGATTTCTACTGTAGGTGAGAGTGGGGAAGGGTTCCCCGCAAGGTTTTTGGGAGGAGGGAAGTGATCAGAGCAGTGTTTAGTAAGATTGCTCTGACTGCTGTGTGGAGGAAGGACCCCACCCTCGCCCCTGCCTGGCCTCTGTCCCCCAGTGAGCTCAATGGGGGGATGAAGAAAAACATCATTGGCCCTTCCCCTTCCTCCACGGGAGGGCGGCCCCTGCACACCCACCTTGCCATTTTCTCTAGGGACAAGAGAGAGGCATCAGGCAGGTGGGGTGGTGTCCTCAACTTGACACCCCTGCTCAAGAGAGGCCTGTAGGCCCTGTGCAGGCTCAGACAGAGCTGAGGCCTGGCTTCAGACTCCTTCTTAGAGGGAGAAAGAAGAGGCTATCCTTTTCGTGCCCAGGAGAGAATGCAGCTTGGTGCTAAGTTATTTCCTAAGCTGAGCTTTCTTCCTTACTTTATATCTCAAATCAGGAAAGCCTCTGTCACTTAAAAGCTATTTTTCTGGCTGCAGATCAACAGTGGCAAACATGGACACTGGGAACAGACCCAGAGTCCAGAAATGATTAATATCCTGTGTTGTGAGATGTCAAAACACATGGATAGCCAAAGCTTTTAGAGGGCCAGGCAGCACAGTGTGATGGCAGTCAGCCCCTCGAGGCATTTGGGGCGGAAAGATGCTATAATTCCTACAGTAAGTCAATGAAATTGAATAAAGGATCTGAAAACAAACCCTGTGGACGTTCACGTTCAGGAAGTGCCCTGAGTTGGTTTGCTGAGCTCTGGTTATCCATGGATTCTCCAGGGAAGCTCAGCCATCCCAGGTCTACAGTCTTCTCGCTGTAGACCCTGTCACTTGCTCTGGCCAACTGCAGCCCTGCCTCTCCAGACTGTCACATTATCAATTGGTTTGTTTATCTAATTGTCTGCCTGTTTTGGAAACATTCTCCTAGACTCCTGTATGACTCATAGGTTAAGGAACATGAGTAATTCTTCTGGAACTCACTTGGAACAGGAGGGAACCCTTCCCATTTGATTTCCGATCCTAAAAAAAGACAAGATAGTTCACACAGGATGCTAATTAGTTTTCCTGTTCAACAGTGAGCGCGGCCGAGCCCTGCTTGGAAAACTGCCTTTGTACTATATGGTTTAGAAATTTGAACACCTCCAGCTTTTATTCAGAATTATGAAATGACCCCAGAATATCATGTTGTTCTGATTAGTTTTCCTGCTAAAGTTGTTTTTGCTACAGAGGAAACCCAATGATCTCTCTTAATGAGACACGGAAATCAGGAGGAATGAATAACCAGATTTCACCTCTAAATTTTTCTTATTCGGTTGTCGGTGTAGGCAACCTCTTATTGTCCTCTTCCTGCTGTTTTTGGCCTAGGCTTCAAGTAGTGATGTAACCTCGCTCAAGTTCTTTTACCCCAAATGGGTGTGGTTCCTTTTGGAGCTGGGACAGTTTGGCGTCTACTTTCTGTAGCAGAAATGGTAGCCCTATGTCCCTTTGTTTCTAAACCAGCTTCAGAGAGTATCAGCCCCTTCACAGGACCTGGGTATCCGAGAACTTTTCAGCGTTGCCAATATGAAGTATTCCAGCATTGCCAGGGGCAAAAACCATAGTGAAATTCCAAAATCACATCTTAGAGGCAATATTGTGGGCAGCTTTAACATTCTACTTTGGGTAATTTTGTACAATTTGAATTTTCCATGAGTATGGAAAATGTTAAAAGGAAAAAAACAATTTCTCTGACTGGTGTGGCTCAGTTGGTTGGTCCCAAAAAGCAAGAGGTTGCCAGTTTGATTCCTGGTCAGGGCACATACCTGGGTTGCAGCCCAGTCCCTGGCTGGGGTGCATTCAAGAGGAAACTGATCGATGTTTCTCTCCCTCTCTTTCTCCCTCCCTTCCCCTCTCTCTAAAAAACAAATAAATACAATCTTTTTTAAAACGTAAAGAAAGGAAGAAAAAACAATCAAAGCTTGACCATGTTTGTTTGGAAATGGTCTCTTCTTCTTTGTCTTAGCAGTTACGTGACTTCGAGCGACTTAATCAACCTCTCTGTTCTTACTTGTAACATAAAGATAATCACATGCCCCTTACTGAGCATTAAAACATATACGCGCAAGTATTCATATTGAATGTATGCAGTAACACTCAATAAAGCTTTACTATTGTCGTTAAGGATGTTGCTCATTTCCAATGTCCAAGACTCTCTCTCTCGGAAACAAACCATTGGGTGGTATAGAACCTAACTCTCGCCCTTTTGGTAGAAGGGAGCATAGCAGTCCTAATTAGAAGAACATTCTATCGGGAAGAGGCTAAAAGATAGAGGCAAATTTACAGTTTTCCTCACTTCTCCAATTTCTTTTCCAGAGAACAGCTGAAAAGATCAATGTTTACCCCATCACTCCTCTAGTGTAGCTTAGCTGAGGCCACTCCTCCCATTGTCTCTTCAAAGACCTCCACTGCATGTTGAATGAAGTAAGAGCTCCTCACCTGTTCTCCTGGTCCCACATGATCTGCCCCTGTCCACATCTGTCCGGGTCCCTCCATTCTCCCTCCCTTTCATTAGGCTCCCCCACTCCCTGCTCCTTGCAGGTCTCAATGTCACCTCCTCAGAGGCGCCTTTCCGGGCCACCCCCTTTATTATTCTCTACATAGCCCTGTTTATTTATTTCACTGCACTTGTCACAGCTTATTAGTTTATTTGCTGGGTGGTTGGCTTTCTGTCTCTTCTAGAATACAAGCTCCAGGAAAGAGAAGATCATGCCTGGTCTGTTACATAGCAAGTGCCCAATAAATTCTTGTGGGAATGGAAAGAAGAAAGGGAAAAAGGCAGAAAGGGAGGGAGGGAGGGAGGGAGGGAGGAAGAGAGAGAAACTACAAAGGGAGAAAGAGGTTAAGTTCTCAAGTGGGTAGGTTTAAAAGCTCAATGACAAGTAGAATATGGGGGCAATGACAGAAACAGTAGACTTTGGGAGGGACAATAAAGTTAGAGAATAAGCTGACAAGCTCAGTTCAGTCATGTTGCATTTAAAGTGAGTTCAGGGCACCCAAGTGAAGCATGCAGTGGGTAGGTAGATGCGGTGTGAAACCCAAGGCCAGACCAGGGCTAGAGCTGACAGCGGAGAATTATGAAAATGTTACTGAAGCTCTCAGAATAGAAGACATCTTTAAAACATAGGAAGGGAAGGGAAAGAGAAGCCATTTCTGGGAAGTAAAGTCTTTGGGTTCTTGGGGGAATATGATTGCAAACTGAAACTTAGTGGAATTCATGAAGGGCAACATCAGGAGTGGAGCCTGCAGCTCAATTTGACCCAGCACGGGAAACCTTCCCCAGCCCAGGCACGGACCGGCTCAGCAGACCGATTCAGGGTCAGTGAAGGCAGCTGAGAAGGGGCATTCAGACAGGTGCAGATGGGAGATGGTGTGATGTCAGGGCCAAGGGAAAGGATGAGGGTTCTGGAGAAGAGGACAACCAAGGTTTAAAGTGCCTGAGAACATTTTCCTTGCTCCCAGGTCAAAGGCTCTGGGTAGTTCAGTGTCCTGAACAAATGTGCAGAGGGAACAGGGAGGACAAGAGGCAGAGCAGTGGTTAGAGGAGCTTTTCTTTCCCTCGGGGCTTTCTGCTTCTGCTGTCTCCCTGGCTGCTGCCAGTGCCCTGCAGGAAAAAGAGTCAGGGCTCTGAGGACCCTGGGCTGCACCACCCACCACCAGCTGTGTGACCCTGGGAACACTTCCTCTCTGAGCCTCAGTTTTTTTACCTTTCAGGCTTTTTACCCAACAGATTGCTGGGCCTCTCTCCCAGAGTTTTCAATTTAGCAAATCTGGAGAAGGGTACAGGAGTTTGCATTGCTCATAAATTCCCAGGCACTGCTGCTGCTGGCCTGGGAACTGCACTTTGAGAACCACTGAAAGAGTATTAGAGAGAAAGGGGAATGGAGCATCGATAGAGTATTAAGTCGGAAGACTCTGTTACCTCTTGTCTCTAAGGTATGTTGTTCTCCTTCACGAGGACAAGCTAGCAGGTATTCCAGGTAAGCGCACAAACTCCAGAGGTTTGGGAGGGACAGAGGAATCTGAACCAGAGTAACATCAGCTTCCAGATGCTGGTGCCTAGCTGCCTTTGATCTCAGTCCATCTCTTCTCTGCCTGCACACTTCTCCATGTCCTTCGAGTCTCTATTTAAATCAAAAACCATTTTCTGACAACTTGCTTCCCCCTTCCTCAGGCAGATGTTGGCCATTCCCCACTCTCACAGCACTTCAGCACTTACTACAGCTCTCAGTTGTGATAACTATCTTATTGGCCTATGAATTTGTTTATTGACCTATGTTCCCCACTAGACCATGAGTGCACTGAGAGCTGGGACTGTGTCTTATTGATCTTGGAATCTCATATAACACTTAAACACTTATTGACTGCCAGAGCAACTAATTGGCTACATGGATATGCTTAATGAGTATTAAAATGTACGTGATGCCAACAACAACTATCACAATTGATGTCGTGTGTGGGTATTAAGAGTTGGGAGCAAGTACCTTCTTTTCTGACAAAGATGGATTCAGATCTTTGTTCCATTAGCCACGTAATCTTGAATAAATTAATTATTCTGAGCCTTGTTGGTAAAATAAGGACAACAATCTTAGCACGTATATGAGGACTAAATAAAATAATGTGTCTGAAAGGTTTAACATGGCAATTGGCACCTAAACAACATTAAATAAAACAAAATTCAACATCTGATGAAACAAATCAGAAAGAACAACTGAGAAATGAAAATGGATTGGGCTGGGTAAAAAAGTAACTGTCCATTAAAGCTTTTTACAATATTTGTTTAATGGTTAAGTCCAGTTACTACACAGCAAAATACTATTTTGCATAGCACTTAATATATGTCAAATTAACTTTGACAATTATTTTTCCCACATTAAACTCCGTTCATTTTTGTTGTTAAGTCAAGGAGACCGAGAACTAAGGAAAAAACCATTTGACTTTAGAACGTCATTCAGAAAAATGGGTATACAGAAGGATAAGGAAAGGTCTTGAAGTAAATAACAGGAGGCCACAAATACGGGCAACTTTTTCTGAGCAGTGTGCCAACAAAAGGAGGGAGAGAGAATAGCAATTTTTTTGTTGAACAACAGAAAATAAATGTTCCCATTAACATCAGTAATATATATGCACCAGATTCGAAATGGCTTTAATGCCAAGTATCAGGCATTCTTAAATCTGAGCCTTACAATTTGTTGGTCTACGTTCTGTGAAGTAAATGTCAGATACACATATAGCTCATTTTAACATTTCATTGCAAGGGTGGTTCCTTTACCCATGGATTCCCAAGCATATCCTTTTAACCAGCACTTAAAATGTTTCAATTTTAAGGTTCCCAGAGGTTTTAAAGGATGGATAGTTTTAAACAGGCAGCACCTTAGGAGAGGAAGAGCCCTGTTCAATAAATCGGGTTTGATAGCCCAGGCAGGATAGAGCAAGTGGGACCCTTTCATGGGCTGAATTGGTCTTAAAAACGGTAATGCACAGGAAATGGATGACAGCAAACTTCAAAGCACAGCAAAAGCCTCTGTAGTGCTGAACATGGAAGTCATACTTCAATTTAAAATGCACTGAAACAAAAATAAAAACACACACGAGGCCCTTTGGGTCTTCATGTGTATACAAAAAAAAATATGAGTGATGTGTTATTCTACAGGGTGCTGTGATAATCAGGTTTGACCGCTGGTTTTTCAAGGAGCTTTTATCTTTTTAGACTCATTCTCCAGGCAAGCTCATGTAGTGCGCTCTCCCCGGTGTGTTCAAGTGAACACCAAGGACTTTCCTGCAAACAGAAACTTGGAGAGGGAAGCTTAAGAGGAAAAAAAAAGCTTTCTGCATTGCAGTTAGTGGTCTCTCGCTGCCTGCTTTGCAGAGGATCAGCACAGTTTAGAAGCAGGGTTAGTAATAAGTCAAGAAAAATATGAAAGCACTGCTTATGGTTTTTGTTTTTCTATTCTTTGTTTTTAGAGAAAATGTATTCTTCTAGTTCAACCAACCTGATAGACTTTTTGCAGAATAAGAAACAAAAATGGAATGTTTGCCTTTCGAAAGACTACCGTACTTAACCTTTTAGGATAGGGTCCTATTTTGTAATCTTCATTAACCCATAACTTTTGGGTGTAGGGAAGTACAAACAGTTATTTATAAGGTGATCCTTTGGAAGTTTGAAAACATTCTTTAATGGGGAAAGAAAGTTCTGTTCGATGGCAGGATTTTTTCCCTAGCCCATGCACATCCAGTTAACTTAAATGGACAGTGAAAATAAAAAGTGCCGAGGCAGAGTTATTTCGGGGGTGGAAAGAACGCAGCTATTGGGGCCCAAGGGATCTGAAGCCTGAGTTGGAACCCAGGTTAGCTGCTTACCAGTTTGCCTGCCCCAGCCTCCCTGTGGATCGTGCTGAAACCCTAGGGTTGCTTCTGCAAGGACAGAACATGGATCGAGAGCAGAAACTCTGAAGCCAGATACCCTGTTTTGATTTCAGGTTCTACCATTTATTTATTTGCTAGAAACCATGGACAAGTTATTTAACTTCTGTATGCATCAATTTCCTCATGTATGAAATGAGGAAAAAATAGAGACTTACCTGCATGTGCTTTGTCGATTATGCTGGGTTCAGTCCATATACATAGTGCTTAGAATAATACTTGGCACATGATAAGCACTATAAAAGTGTTAGTCATTTTTATTATTAGATATGCTTCCTGCCTCTCCTTAAAAAATAATAACAAACTACCATAAACTAAAACAAATGTACAGATAGATAATAGAATTAGTATTAAGTCAAGGAGACTGAGGACTAAGGAAAAGCCATTTGACTTTAGGATGTCATTCAGAAAAACAGGAATATAGGAGGATAAGGAAGACTCCAGAAACTGGTTTGGTTCATGGCGATTTACCACCATCGGTGGAAAAGAAATGTTATCCCCCAGAATGTGCGAATAGAAACCGGGGGAAGAAGGGAGGCCCAAACCGCAATTTCAGATGCCCCATTCACTTGGTTTCAGAAGAATGTCGTGTTACCTTTCTTCACCAGAAGGAAAACAAGCACCAAGCCTCTGCCGCCAGACATAGAAAGCATTGTTTTCAGAATACGAAAAGGAGGGCTCAGGCACGCTTGGGCAAGGCTATCATTCCACTGCCTTTTAATCACAATTACCACACTAAAAATAGTTGCATTGTCCTTCATTCATTTATTGTTGCTCAATAGCCCCATTTGTGGAATATGAAAATATTCAGTGCCTTGCAGATGAAGGCAGCTGGATGCTTAAAACCCAGTCTGCAGTATTAAATAGACTGGGAGTCTTAATGTGTTCTTTTTCCCTGGTGCAATCAGTTATGCCCTCAACTCCTAGGGAATAGGCGGGTGTGGGGGAGGAAATGTAATTTTGATAGGGAGGCTGCCAAGTATTTTAGCTTCATCTACTCGGAAAGGTTAATTCCTAAATGCCGTAGTGAGCCAGGAGACAGGGCCAGCCTTCCCAGAGGCCAGGAAGACACCTGTGATGGGGGCAGAGACGGGAGGAGTGAATGAGGCAGGGATGGCATCAGGAGAGCTTGTCCCCTTCATTTTTTAAGTCCTGCTTCCCTAGGAAGCATGTAGTCACTGAGATCATGAGAAAAAAGTACACCTTCCTCACTGGAGGCCAGACTAGCCCCTTGGTTCTGTCACTGACTTGGTGCAGGGTGTGGAATCAGGGTGTAATAGTGAAGAGGTTCCTTAGCTTCAGATGCTCCTGTGCAGCAGGGTGTCTGCCCTAGAAGCAAGGCTTCACACTGAAAATAGAAATAATGCTAAGCACCACTAATACACTCAGTTGTTTTGCATTTCATCTTAAAACTAAAGCTTCACAATGCAACTCTTGGTGTTTCTCAATTAGTTTATTGAGACCAAAAGGGACTCCAAGGCCTAAGAGCAGATTACACTGGAATTTTCCAGGGGTCCTAGCCCCAGCAGGGCAAGTTATCTTAAGGGCTGTCCAATTCAAAGGTGGGTAACCAGTGACTTCAAGGAGCAGAAGCCAGAAGAACATGAAGGGGCACCAGAGAGCACATGAAGTACTCATAAAATGATCTTTACTGTGGTAAACAGCTTTGCAGGAAGTTTATCCTGTGACCTCTTCAATAAAATGATTGGCATCTCTCCGTAAACACAGCTTTGTTTTCTTGTATATATCTTAATTTCAAAATCCTAGTCATTCTGTATACCATGGGGGACTTATTTTTCATGTAGCATTATTTATAACATTTTCTTTGACTTTTTCCTGTGTATGTATGGCCTAATTTCCTATTTAATATTTTAAAAGTTGGCATAATATCTTATCCAGTTGGAAATAAGATACAACTTATTTTCTCAAATGATGATTCAACTTCTTGCCCCTTATTGTTGAACTTTCTGACCAAAAAAATGTAACAAAACAAACAAAAAAATCCAACATTCCCACCATAACTTGCAGAAGAGTTCATTGTTTGCTCCTTTTTATATCCAGAAAATACTTTATTTGAACATCCTCTCAACTCATTATTAGGTGATAAAATATAAAAATATGGATGGCAACTCTAAAAATGTCTAGCAAATGATAAGAAAAATGCAACTAATTAAAGAAAAAAGTGAAGAAAAATGTGTTCATTCTTTCGGCCTTCTATGATTCTGTAGTGAATTTTGCTGAAGTCTGGTAATACCACTCAAAATTGCCCAATCGTGCTGTTCTGTGGAATCTCGTTTATCCACTCAACTGATATTTACACATCTGTTATATGCTGGAGACTGGTAAGTATGGGCGGTGTAGCAGTGAAAACGCTCTTCCCCCACAGACCTTGTTGCAGGGAGCATGCAATAAATGAATGAATGCATAACAGAAGGTCAGCTAGTGGTAAGTGTTATAAAGAAAAGTCAAGAAAGGTGAAGGAGTAGAGATTGAGGGTGGGGGGTGAAATGGGGGGGCTGTCAGTTTAGAAAGGGTGGTCTGGGGAGTTTTCTCTGATGGGGGTTAATTAAAGGGAGTGATTCCTACATTTTTCTATGAAAGGAATTGTTTTGTGTGTATCTGTGGACAGCTCACTTTCACCTCTTCCTTGTTTTTTATTCCTGATTCAAACAATATTTGTGTTTGTTAATGTGCTACTAGGTTAATAGCTATGGGAGACACGAGTGAGCCGTACAGGCATGGTTTATGGGAAGACGAGAAATTACAAGGGTGATAGTGCTTTTACAGGGGAAGTGCAGGGTGCTTTTTATGGCCAGGAGGTCAGGGAAGGCTTCCCTGAGGAAGTGACCTTTAAGCAGAGAAGCAGGTGTGAGCCAGATTAATGTAGACAAAGGCACTGAGAGAGGGAAATTTACAAGCAGACGGGTCACTGTACAACCTCATGTCACTGATGACTTTCAACTTTGTCACCTGTCCAATCTCCCAATGGCTAAAAAGCAACATCATTCGATTATATTTCCTTGCTTCTCTCTGGCAGAAGTACAAATGCACAAAGAAATGATTTAGCAGTAGATAAATAAAGGAAAAGACACTGTAGGGGGCAAAAATAATGACAGTACGATCAAAACTCAATGACTCCGTACTCAAGCTTTGGATATCTTTATTTACAATAAGTTTGATTGTCAGTCAGTCCTTTTGATAGCTGAAGTGCTCTTTGAAACACAGAATTGGAGTAATAAAAATTCCAGACAGTCATCAACCTATAATCGTTTTCAGTTTTGTTTTTAACTGGACAGCATATACATTTTCTTGCGTCTTTAATGTAGGATTTATGATAGAGATAGAGATAGAGATAGGAGGAGAAAACACAAAAAGCTTAGAAAATGTGTAAGTTTTATTCTTTGTCTATACCAACGGATTCTTTGAAACCCAGTATGGTAATAATGTAGGGTAGGAAAACCATGTGGGCCCATCCCATAACCCTATGCTCTACTCAAAACTGTATTAAAGAAAAGTTAGAAACAATCTGAGGGTTTTGCATAATGGTGTATGATTCCTTAATACAATGGAATACACTGTATCATTTAGGCATCATGTTGTAGAAAAAGTCTTAATGGCATGAGAGAATGTTCAAAATAAATTAATTTAATTTTTTTAAAGATTTAATTTGTATGTATATATATTTTTAGAGAGAGGGGAAGGGAAGGAGAAAGAGAGGGAGAGAAACTTCAACGTGTGGTTGTCCCTCACATGCCCCCGACTGGGGGCCTGGCCTGCAACCCAGGCATGTGCCCTGACTGGGAATCGAACTGGCAACCCTATGTTTCGCAGGCCAGTGCTCAATCCACTGAACTACACCAGCCAGGGCCAAAATAGATTAATTTCAAAAAGCAAGATATCAAACAAAATTCCAGTGTGATAAAAATTAGGTCACAGTATAATATAATTATAAAGAAATCTCGACAAATAAAATGCATCAACATTTTACAGGGGTTCTATCTGCTTAATAAGATTATAGATTATTTTTATTTTCTTCTTCCTGTTTGTGTTTTTCAATTTTTTTGTCACAAACATATTGGTTTTGTAATCTGAATAGAAGCAACAGATGTTCTTGTCTTTGTTTTTAAATTGCAAAGAGAAAGGACGGGTCTGAGTAGGAATCATTCTTATAATGCACCCCTGTCCCTATGCAAGATGAGAGTGTCCCTTAGGTAGGTTGTGAGTCAGTAGCTTTTATGTGAGTAAAGGACCCAGAGGTGCTGCAGAGGATCCAAACAGGCTTTGTTGCCTGGGGTAGTACTTGGGGAGTATTCACTTTTATTTTTTAAAAATTAAAAAAGGGAGAAAGAAAAAAAAAGAGGACTACTGAAATAAAACAATTTCCCGAGGAGTGATGCTTTACGATGAGTAATTCTTCTATTACAAATGACAGGTTTAAATAACGCCCCTAAGAAGCATCACTTACATCTCCCTGCCCCAGTTCCTGTCCTTTTAGCTGTGGTGAGTGTGGTGCACTCAGTGCAGGCCTGTTCGCTGGTGGGCCCTTTCTTTTCCCCGTGGTTTGTGTGTGTGTGTGATTCACTTATTTTTAAGGTCTCTAAATTTTGTGTTATGCTTAGAAAAGCCTTCAAGTTTATAAAAGTTTTACCCATATTTTTATTTTCTCTAGTGTTTTTACAGATTTTACTCTTTACATTTAAATTATAAATAGTAGTGGGTTATATTTTAGTGTAAGGATTTGGGTAGAGAGCAAGCTTTATATGTTTCCAAATGGCTAACTAGTTGTTTTAGTAGCATTTATTGAAAAATTCATCTTTTCCTCAAGAATTTAGAATTCATCTTTCTATTATACTCGAAGTTTATGTTCTTTGGATCTGTCTCTGGATGCTATGCCTTTTCTTTTGTCTGTTTCTAAACCTATACCAGACTACTTGAATTTCCACAGGTTTGTAGTTGCTTTGATAATGTGTTAGGTCAAATCCTACCTGTCCCCCACCCCACCTCACCCATCTATCTCTCTTTTCTTTTTCAAGAGCACATTGTAATTTTTTTAGTTAATGCATTTCTAAAATGGCTTGACTTAACACCTCTCTGTTCTTTACCATCTAGAATGAATTCTCCCCCTAAAAAAAAAAAGTATCCAAAGAGTACATTTTAGTGCCACTCATTCTAGTGAAGCAGGGCAGACCATGCCAGTTTCATAGACAGTGTCATTTTGTTCATCAGAGCATCTGTTGAGAAATGATGTGGTCACTGGTGCTTTAGCCCCCTCTAGCCAACACCCCTCAGCCAAACGGAAAAGCCCCTTTGACATTTGAGCACCAAGATCTCTGGAATCTTGGCCATGTCTGCAAACAAGATCTAGTCAAAAGCTTAATTACATGGTCCAGGACATGTTCCAAGTGAGGTATTACTACTCTCCCATTCTGAGCTGCTGTGACCATCCCATTCAAAAAAAGAGCCAAGGAAGGTCTTTTTTAAAGCAGCTGAAAGAGTTATAAACACTGGTTAACCCATTCATGCCTGACTTTTTTAAATTCCCATTTTTATAGGCACAGATATGTCAACCTTGATTGTTACAAAGTCAAACAATGCACACACGCATAAACATAAACTACTTTCAACTGGGTGCGCTACTAAGAGGTAGTTATGGTTCATTTTCTAATTTTCCCTTAAACAACAAACGCCTTTGCAAAGTGATCTGTGCTCTCTTGCACCATGTCATCTTCACTTGTTTCTGTCCCCGACTTCCCTATATCCTCAGGTAGATCTTCTGACTCTAAAAGCGGTTTTAGTAAAACAGCTTCCTTACAGTCGAATCTCTGTCATGCTTACCAAAACTTTTTCTTAAGTGTAAGTTTCCTTTATCTTGCTCCAGAACTATCTGTTGAGACTTTCTTCCAGAGTCTTCCAAATCTCACTTTTCACTTCTTGCTTTTCCTTCTTTTGTTCTTATTACTCTGTGTTTTCTTCTGATCTGATTCTTCTTTCGCTTCAGTAAGTATCTTTGGGAAACCTTGCTCAGCCCATGCCCTCCACTTTGAGAATTACCTGCCTGAACCTCCTCTCCCCTCCCTTTTTCTCTCTTACCCTCCCCTCTTCCTTCCTTTCCCTCTCCCTCTTCCTCTTGGCAGTTGAGAGCATTCATGAAGGCCCACGTACAAATGGGTTGAAGGGCCAAGAGCTACAGAAAGAGAATCAGAAAGCAGACAGACAAAGATGAGTCCAGAGGCCACATGACCCCAGAGAGGGGAAGAGGTGAGAACTGCTTCACTCCTAAGGGTGCCTCAGTCCTAAAAGTCCTTCCTGAGGACTTGCTGGGCTTCTTACTCTAGGGTTCCATTAAATACCCTCATCTCCTCTCAATAAATCTCTCCCTGTGCATTTAAGTTAGTTAAAGAGGCTCTTGTTTCTTGCATCCCCTAAATGTGAGGCAACACCCCTATTTTTGAAACGTAGTCCTGGGCATTTTCCTTTCCCCCTACATGAAACACTAATCAATTGGAGAATTTAAAAAGTAACACTCTCATCACCTTTGAACTGATGACTCCCAAATATACAAAGGTGGGGTGAAAGTGGGTTTACAGTTTATGTGAAAAATAATACCATAATTAATAACTAATAATATAAGAATAAAATGTGTTTTGCATACTCTTACAACTGTAAACCTACTTTTGCCCCACCCCCTGTATGTCTCTAAATCATTATGTTTCTTTGTTTTCCAGAGGAATTTTCCAAAGGATGAGACAATTTACTGAAGTAGGTAAGAGTGTGAGCTCTGGGGTCGGACTACCTAAGCAGCCTGAGACCTCAGGACCTTTCTGTGCTGCCGCTTCCCCATCTGTAAAATAGGAACAATTGGAGTACCTACCTTATAGGGGTTTGTGAGAATTGAATGAGGTAATGCATATAAAGTTCTTAGAACAGTGCTCGATACATTGTAAACCTGCAGTAAATACTGTTGTTTTTATTTACAGCAACACATTTCATCTTGGATTTCCAAAATGACTTGAACGCATCAACCTCAGGACTTCCCACCTTCCTTCCAAAGAGAGCACAAGTGCAGAACTCCCTGGCCCTGTCATTGGCTTCCCCACTGACCTCAGGTCTGCTGGACGTCAGAGCCTGTGCTTCTCCCATTAGACCAGAAGTTCCCAAATTTGACTGTATCTCAGATCCCATTGATATTGAATCAGAATCTTCCAGACTGGGACTTAGGCATCTGTAATTTAGAAAACTGCTCAGTTAATTCTAATGGACCTAACCATTGAATCAGAGTTGAGAGAACTACTGTGGATTACACTACTTTTACTTACTAACTTTACCTCTAAAGTGGTGCAGTAAAATAACGTTATTTTCTATCATTGTTAGTCTAATATATATTGAATCTTTACCATGTGCCAGGCAGTATGCTTTGGGCTTTCTATGATTTAATTCTCACAATAATCCTGTGAAGTAGATACTAGAATATTCTCATATTACATATGAGTAAACTGAGGTACAATGAGGCTAAATTAGTTGAGAAAAGTCATCTCAGCTAGCAAGTGTGGAGAGCAAGCACACTATTTGCTAGGGTGAATGTGAAGATTATATTAGATAATATACTTAAAGCTGACATACAGTGGGTGCTCAATACAAGTTTCCTTTTCCCTTCATTTTATCCATGCGATTCTATTCATACCCAGCGACTTTTATATTGAGCGCAATATTATGATCTTTAACAGTGCCTGGAGAATTAAAAATGTAATATTCTGGAAGGTAGACATAAAGGGGTGTTAGGTATCAATGGAAGATGGAGGTTTAGGGTTTCTAACGGAGAGAAATACAAGAGAGAGTGTAATTTATATGCGGAAGAACAGGTACACGTGAGCAGGAATGGCAGTGTGACCACTGAGGTCACAGGGTTATTGTAAAGATAGGAAAAGAGGGAAACCAAGGTATGAGGCTAGAAGCACATCAACTCAGGAGGACAAAGGCTTAAACGGATGCCTGTTGCAGCTCCACCCCTGCCACATGGTCATCCAGGTCTCACTTGGACATTTTCTGTGACAAGAAATTTAACTCATGAAGGCAGAGGAGGCTCTACTTGTTAGAAAATTCTTCATATTTATTCATTCTAGAGTTTCTACCTACAGGTCCCCTTTAAACCTCTTTAGGACCCTAAAGAATAAGACTAGCTTCTCTTCTCTTTGACAGTTCCTCAAATACACAAAGACAGTTACCTTGTTACATTACCTCTGGGCAAAAGCTTCTGCTTCCTTTCATCTTCCCTCATATGACATACCTAGTTCCCAGTCTCTTTACATCCCTCTCTCCGTACATGTAGACAGTTTTTGTTCTCCAACCCTAGTTGGAGATGACATTACACATACATAATGACCAGCACTGGGCAGCACTGTAACACCCATCTTGCATCATATTCCCCTTGTATCAACACAGGCTAAGACAGCCTTCATTCATTTTGGCAGCCACATTTCACTGAGGACTCAGATTGAGTTGTCCATCACCTAAGATCCATTTCTGTCTTGCTCTTGCATTAAATACACCTCTGACCCCAGCCTGCCTTTCAGCAGCTGGCTTCCCAGTGTGGGACTCCCCACATGTATCCCTGTTAGAGTCAGCTCATGGTTACAACATTGCACTTGGCTTGTGCTGTGTAACGGTGTCTCTTTTCCTCCTGGCTTTGTGTCATTTGGAAATGTGATGCAAATTCTCTGGGGTTTCATTCAGAAAACTAATAGAAGTCCTGACATCTGGGCCCCAGAGAGAACCTTATGCCGTCCTGAGAGTAACTGGCACGGTATGAAGGCTCTGAAGTCAAATAAACCTGGTTTGAATTATAGTTCTGCCACCTACTGTGTGACCTTGGGCCAGCTGGCTAAACTTGGCTTCAGTTTCCTCATCTATAAAATGGGGCTGTGAAGATTAAGGGAGAAGATGCAGGGAATGCATGTAGCACAGAGGAGATGCTGCAGAAATGTTGATTCTCTCCACCCTTTCTTCTGGTCAACATGGATTCATTAATCAGCATCTTTTGGTTATGGTTACTTAATGTTGTTTGCCCAATTAATTATACTAGAATCCAGGCTCATATTTCTTCATCTTGTCTACAATATCTCAAAAAGTGCATTGCTAAAATCCCATTTACACAGAATAGTCTCCTCTTCAAATCAGAGCAGAGACAAAGTGAACAGCAGTATGATTCTACTTGCATGCAAACTTAGGAAAAGTAATAAGCTACCAATGAAGTTAGTTGACCTTGAAAACAGTCAACACTCAGGTCACAAGCACTATTGGGCAACAACTCTGTGCCTGGCCATGAGCTGGAAATGGGCAAGTTTTACAATGATTAAAATTCAGTGTCTGTGTTCAAAGAATAAGGATAGAATCTGGAGTCAGAAGGGCTAGTCTGGGTCGCAGAAATGAGTGCAGTGATTTAGTCCCATTTGTTCACTATCCAGTCAACAAATATTTATGCCAGACCCCTGCCCCCACCCCTCCATCTCAACCCTGTTAGGTGCTAAAGCGGTGTGGGTGAGTGTAACAAAAAAGAAACTGTCCTGGTATTCACGGAGTTGAACATCTGGAAGGGTTGGAAGTTCTTTGTGCCAAAGGCCCTCTGCTAAATGCTTGAGATGCAGAGACAATTATAAAATGTTTATTTTCTGTAACTATTTGTTTCCTTCTGCCTCACTCCGGGGACAGCTGTTTGCGGTAGAGACCAGGGCTGCTGGGATGCTGTCTGCCCCACTGTAGGTGGTCAAAACCCAGCTACTGGAAGAAAATGCAGTGGAACCGCTCCAGGTTTCAGTTTTCTTTTTGAACGAGAATGACAGCTCCAACGGGACGCTTGGAGGTCAGAGTAACGAAAAGAACACTTGCACGAACAAGCCTTCTAGAAATAATAATTATTCGTTCTGTCGTTTGGACTTTGGCAAACCAGGGTGTTTTTAGGTCCTCGTGTTCCTAAAATTGATTTCCTAGATGGAGTTGGAGGGAGGAGGATGAGGAAATGCCGCTTTTAGTCAGGATGCCCCGAGTGAAGAAGGGGAAGGAGAAGAGGTGAGCGTGGTGAGCCAGACGCAAGCCACGGATCCAGGGAAGAGGGACATCCCCGGCGATGGCAAGGAGCACAAATGTGCACCCGCAGTGGCCGCCGCGAGCGGGAGACCTGAGGGGAAAGAGAGAGGGCAGGAGAGAGGAAATCCAGGGAAAGCGCTCAGATTGGTCCTCTGCTCGGGGCGTGCGCCTCTGTGTACCAAGCGATTGGTGGCGGGAAAGTAGCAGGTAAACGGCCCTCGTCGCCTCACCATTGGCTAGCGGTCTCTCCAGCAGCCACACAACTGGACAGCAGGGCGCCGAGCAGCGCGCGGATTGGTCGGGAGCTACGACAGAGTTCAGATCCCTTTGGGCTTTCGGATTGGCTAGCGGGAAGAGGCAGGTATCCGGGCTCCGCGGCTCCTCCATTGGTGGGTGGGAAAAGGGGGTTGGGCAAAGCGATTGGTGGGCGGGGGGCCGGGCCTGGGCCGGCGGGGAGCGGATTGGTCGGAAAGTAGGTTAGTGGTGCGACATTTAGGGAAGGCAGAAAGTAGGTCAGGGACGGAGGTGCCTGTTTACCCGCGCCGGACTCACCGCCGCCGCCGCCGCGGAATCGGAGTGGGGGCGCGGGCGCGGGCGCTCTCGACGAGCCACGGTGAGTGTCGGGCTGGCGGCGGTCAGCGGCACGGGTCCGAGCAAGCCGTCGGGGGCTCTTAGCACCCTCTCAGGCATGGCGACCCCGCCGCCGGCCGGGTCGCAGCCCGGCCGCCAGGGAACCCTGCCCGACGTGCCCGCTGCCGGCCTTAAAGGGCCAGTGCCCGCTCCCTGCCCCCACCCGGGCCGTGGGGAGGCTGCGCCCCTTAAAGGCGCCGCGCCCGTCCGTCCCCATCCTCCCTCACGGGCGCTGGCGCTGCGGGGTAGGGAGGGCATAGGTGCCGCAGGCGCCGGTAATGGGACCAAGAAAGTACCTATCTCCCATCCGCGGGCATCGCTACCTGATGGGGGTAGGGAGCAGCCAGATGCCTCTTAAAGGGACAGCTCCGCCTTTTGGGGGCAATGACCGGCTGAGGGCGAGTCCTAGGATGTATCTTGGGGAACTGCGGAGACCCTGGAGGGGACTATCCTTGATGGCTGCACGGCCAAGGGCGTTGGGCGAGCGATGCCGCTTCTGCCCTTCCTCCTCCTATCCTTCACTTCCCTTTCGGGAGTCTGCAGGGCTGGGTGGGGGTAGGGAGGGCGTCTCCGTCGGGCTTAGGGAGCCCGAGCCTGCCCGCCCCTTCGGCCCTATTTTGGGGTCTGGCTCTGCACCCGGGTAATCCGGGCCCGAGATGGGGCCGATCCCAGCCTGCAAACTTTCATGTGGCCTGCGCCGTCTGGGTTCTGGATAGCCCCGGGGGTAGCTCCCTTGGGTATGCGAGCAGGTGCCTCATAGCGCGGGATGTCGCCCGGCGTCCAGGTGTGGGCCCGCCGCCGGTCTTGGGGCTCTGGAGCGCCGCGGAGGGCGCAGGAAGGCTGGCTCTAGCACCAGGTTTGACAGATGTAAGAGGGGAAAAAAGATTCCCGCTCGTGATTGCCGGGCGTTGACAGCCAAAAGAGCTTTCGTTTGCTCGGAGGAAGAAGTATAACAGAAATTAATGCCGACCTTGTGGGGCATGAGTCAACCACGCCGAGGGGTCGCGAGAGCCGGCTGCGGGACCCAAGCAGGTGCCAGAGGGCAGGCGCAGGGGAAGGAAGGGCTACACCGGCTTTTGGCATCTGTTCTCAAGTGTATCCTGGCCGGTGGGGGGACCAGGCTGACACCCCGCACACTACATTCCTTGTCCCCTTTCCCCTCCCTCACCAGCTAGGCTTCTACCCGGTCATATAGCGTTGTTTTGGCATTTTGGCGCTTGCGGTTTCTTCTTTCTGCTTAGTTACTCCCAAGCAAGGAATTATTAGCCAAGTTTTATCACCCAAATTCCAGAAAAAAGATTTGATATTTACGAAGCATTTCTTGACTGTACCTGTATTTCCAGGATCTTCTTTAAAAAAAAAAAAATCCATAAAAACTGCCGATCAAATGCATCTCATTTGCTCCAACACTTGCTTGTCATTTGCCCTTCTGACATTTGCTGCTGTTCCCCTCTTTAATCTATTTTTATATGACAACTATTATTTTAATGCTTCTGGTCCCATTGATATCAGGATTTGTCAATTTGGGTTGGTGGAGTTCTTGATTAATGCACTGGTTGAATCATGAGCTTAAAATAATCATTGCTGCTCCTGAGCAGTTTTAAATAATCTCATGCTCTCTGTGCTTGCAAGAAAAAAGAAGTCACTGCTGTTAAATTTGATTTCCATGTCAATGAAAGTCCAAAAATATTTTTTAAAACACAAAATTGAATGTTTCGGTCCATGCTCTGTTACTGAGTTCACTTTATTGATAAGTCTCTAAAGCAGTTTGTTGAACACACGTATTTAGAAGGCTTTAAAATTTCCTGGCACTATTTGAAATTGTTTATACCACCTGAAGCTGGATCTAGAGAGGCATTTTGGTTTTGATTGTAAATATCGCCAGTGAATAATGACAATAAGTTAAAACCATTGTTAAATATGCACATTATTCCAACCCATAAAATTTAAAATGAGGGAGAGAGGAAGGGACAAGTGTGGTGGAAGAGCACTAGCCTGAGAGTTAAAACATCGTGGTTCCAGCCCAGACTTGGGCTTTCATGGCTCTGCCGCTCGGAACAAGTTGCTGAACCTTTCTGGGTTCTATTTGCCTCAGATGGAAAGGAACGTAGTTGAACTAGGTGATCTCAACGGTTCCTTCTGCTAATAAGTTCTCTGTATCTCTAAATATTTAATACGTTTGAATTCAGGTTGATATTTTACCTGCTGGAACCTCCAGAATAGCTGAGCTGAAATCCTATTTTCAAAAATCTTAAACAGATCAACAGATGGTGTTTTAAAGACTCCATTTCAAATGATTTATAAAACGATGATTTCTTAGGAGTTTTTCTGCTACTTGCAAAAGAGGTTTGTGTACACAGGGAGGATAAGGAAGTGGTCGTGCTTTCAGATTTATCCCTCTACACCAACAATCTCTCCCCAATTTATATACCAAGTGGTGGACAAACATTGTAGAAAGACTTGGCTATGTTCACAAAACTGTAAGAATATGTAAGGGTTGCCTGCCTTCTGTGAGCTTGCTTTCATTTGTGATTTCCATCAACTTTCACCGTGGTGGAAGAAAGTCAGTATTAAAGAAACATTGCCCCTTCCAATGATACAATTACAGGCAGTGATCTTAGTGTCCAGGTAAACGCTTGCAGGGAAGTAAAAAAAAATCCTTTGCAAACCTTAAGTTAGGAGCCCAGAAACACAGGCGTGTTGCCCTTCTCTATAGTTCTTTCTCTCCACATTGCTATTTTATTACAATACCCAGACTTACCCCAAACTCCCTCCACTGCACTGAGAGTTCTCTCTCTCCTCTCTCTCTTTGACCTGCTCTGTCTGACTTAAGCTTCCTCAGTATCTCTTCCTTTCTGCCTGTAATGTCCCGTCTCTTCCCCCTATGTCTCCTCCCAGTTCAGAAAAAGCAAGTGAATCTTTCCTCTGTTCCCTCTTCTTGGACCTTCACTTTGGGTGGACGCCTGGAGTTCAGTAGCAGGACTTAGAACTTGGGTTTTGGCTGTGTGGCCTTGGAAAGAAAGTGCTTGGTTCCTCTGGCTGCAGGCTCCTTTTCTCTGGTGTACTGACAGTGCCTGCCGCCTGGAATCTGTATGAGGATCAAGGGAGCAAGGGAGATGATGCATGTAAAGTGCCTGGCACTCAGGAAGCCCTCCCTCAGTGCCTGCTGCCACTCCTTCCCACTGCTGCCAGAGTCCTCTCTTTGGAATACCCTTCCTGCTGTTTTCTTCTTCAGCTTCATCACCAACCCCAGTAACACCTCTGTCTTGATTTAGGAGAGGAAGGACGGAAGGGGGAGAAACAGATCTGTTACAGGCCTGCTTTCACGTGTCTCCACTTGGTCCCCTGAGTCTATGTGTCCCTCGTTCTCCCTGCCCAGCGACCTCTCACAGGTTGTGAACATTCACCATCTTCACTCTCTCATCTGCTCCATCCTTAGCTCCTGGCCACTGGCTTCTTTCTCTACTACCCTTCTCTATATTTCTTCCCAAACATCTCTAAAAACTTTAAACCTTGAATTCCAGGGGCCTGTTCCTAGTCCAAAATGATTGTTCTTGGCTCCTTTGCAGCTTTTGCCCTGTCTTTCTTTCCCTCCTTGAAATCACTTCCTTCCTCTACCTTTGGGTCATGATGCTTTTTTGGTTCTCTTCCTGCATACCCTAGAGGCAGGTGTCTCTCCTGGCCTCCACTCTTCACATTATCCCCCTTGCCTAGAATCCCTTTTTCAGTGCTGATCTGATCAGTCTCTCCTGTTTCAGCTGTGAGCAGATTCACTGGACACACTAACAGCAATCTGTAGCCAGTATTTGTGGCCTTGGAGTTACAGATTGCAAACTGCTTGTGAGCACCACCACCCTACTAACACCCTGGTGCCTGTACCCTTTCACCGCCAAGCTGTCCTGAGGGGCAGTCTGGTTGGGTTGTTAAGAGCGCAGACTTTGGAGCCAGATTTCATATCCTGTTTCTTACTAGGTTTATGACTTGGGGTTAAGTTGCTTTGTTCTCTGTCTTAGTGTCCTCATCTATAAAACTGGGATCCCTGTAGTCCTTATCTCAAAGAGTCTCAGTGTGGATTATATGAGTTAAAACATTCAAAATACATGAAGATATTCATGGCACATAGTAAGCACTCCATGAATGTTAGCTGTCTTCTGCATTGCTGCTCTTTCTTGCCTGTCCATATCCAGCCCACCTGTCCACCAGGCTTTGCTGTGCACACAAAACTGTCCAGTCACACTGAAGGACTGTCCAGTCCCTGGACCAGCCCTTGGCCCATCCCATGCCCCAACCTTCTCATGACCAAATCCTATACCACTTTAAGACGCAGCTCAAATGCTTGGTCTTCCAAGGAGCTATTTCCTCATTGTGTTTTCCTTCCTCCCCACGCCTGGCAGCAGTGTGCCCTAGCCCTTGATCTACCTAATTTTCTTAGGCACTGATGCATTCTCTGGGAATGTCTCATCAGCTTGCTCAGGGCAAGCACTTTGGGGGAGCCCATCTTGGTTTCCCAAAATGACAGGCTCAGGGAGCCTTCAGGATCTGCTCGTCCAATCCAATTAACTGTCTGAAGGAGGGGCTGGGGTGGGTTTGTCACTCAGGAACTAAGCAGGTAGAGGGAAGGGGGCTACTCCTGTGGAGAGGTGGGGGCCTGAGCTGAGGAATGCAACAGGGGCCTGAGTGGACGTAGTCACAAGTGTATAGGTCTGCGTGGAAGGACGGCTTGAGTTGGGAACTTAACATCTGGGAGGATGGAACTGGACAAGCTTTAGTCATCTTTGTTCCAGGGGAATGCGGAGTGCTGACATTTGATGGCAAATGATTTTTATGTTAGTACATGCTGTTCTTTTAAGTAGTATAATTCTTGTTTATCCAGCCTGGTTAAAGAAGGGATTGGATGGTCTGTCTAATTCAATATTCTGGTTAATACTCTACCCATTGGATTTTGTACATATACTGGGTAAAACATTTACATGTTTTTAAAAGTCAAGAGAAATCTTATAGAGCTAACTGCCTCTAGCTGCCAACCACTAGTTTGAAATGTGTGACCTAGGCAAATCAGTTAGTTTCTTTGAGTCTGATTTACCTCATCTGCAAAATAGGAAAAACACTCTCTACGTTAGTCATCTTATGTTTATTAACTTGTTTAACCCTCATAACAGCCCTATGAGGTAGGTGTGAAGATTATCCTCACTTATCCACAGTGAGAGGTTTTATAAACTGCCCCAGGTCACTCAGCTCGTGTGGTGTGGGGCAGGATTTGTGCGTGGGGCCTCGAGTATGCTCTCTAACCACTGTGGCAGATGTCTCCTAGGAGGAAGCATTGTATTAGGCCCTGTATGTGAAGCGCCCGGCCCCACACCAGGAGCCCACTAGGCCCGCAATGATTGGTGACAAATCTTATTGTTGACAAATGTGGTATGCACCTCCTCGTAAGCAGGACTGAAGCCCTTGGCAGTGGGGTGCAAGGAATGCGTGTTTGGATGATACCCTAGCAGCAGTTACAAGGGCTTGTGAGCATCATTCTCACATCCTGTTCTGCATCTCTGTCTGTCTTGCTCATTCCTGGCATTCTGCAGCATTGGACACCGCAAGGCTCCCCCTCCCCAGGCAGCTTCTTGTGTGAGATGAACCTCTGAACAGACTCATTACCTGCCCCCCACACCCCCTCCTAGTCATCGGTGAAGCTCCTCACCGGGGAGGAGACCTTTTCAAAGTCTCTCACCTCCTTCCTCCTGTCCGCAGCTAGAGACAGACATTTATAGTCCTGGGGGGGGATGTAAATATAATGTATACATAATATATACATTTAATGCCAGTTGTTCCCCAAATACATTTAGATGGTAAGGGAAACATTATTTTATGTCAAGAACCTGTTACATAAAAATGTGTTATATAATGTTCAAATATATATACTGCACAGGGAAGTTAGATACCACTTTTTTTCCCCAAAGAATAAAAAGATAACAAATACAGGCTATACTGAACGTAATTAATCTCGGATTCAGAAGGCACGGAAAGACATGCTCTGCCCTCCCAGCTGCCATTTTGAACCTCTGTCATTCTCCTCGAGTGCTCCAAGTACAGGACATATGGGAACTTGACCTGAATCTGCCATGGAATCTGTTGCAAGGTAGATACTCTGGGAACTGTCTCTTTTTAAGGGGGAAGAATGCCTTGACATGTTGCTCGCTGACATCTTTCTCATAGCTAAGCAGAGGGAAGAGGCTCTTTTTTGCCCCTCCCACTCAGACTACTCAGGTCATCTTCTAACCAGTTGTCCGCTCTCTGCTCTACTTTCTTCAGTTCTTCCCACAGGATATGGCAGCATGTGGTTGACCACCCTGTGTCCAGTCTTCCGGTCTCTCCAGTCTGACCCTGTTTCTCTCACCAGCCCTGCTCCCTACCCCACCCCCATTCCCAGAAGGAGCGGTGTGCCTGAGGTTCGATTCTGCTTGTTCCTGCCCTGCCTCGGCCACCCCGTGCCATACTCTCTCTCCTGCTGCATGCCCTTGTTCGCACCGCTCTCCTGACCTGAGAGGCTCTCTTCCTTGCCTTAGCCCACCTCAAGTCTCTCACTTCTTTGGAAGCCTCTCCTGATGACACTTGTCCCTTCTGTGTGTTCTTTCTCTCTCTTTCTCTCCTTTTAATTACCAGCCATTCATTCAGAAGCATTGATACTTCATATTTAGCAAATTATCATATTGTATCTAATCAGATGGCCAATTCTCTCATTTTTAAAATTGTTTCATGAATAATTATTTTGTCCTCACTTCCCACTCTCCAACTCTACTCATTTACTCATTCAGTGAAGTTTATTGGGTACCTACCATGTGCAGAACGCTGACTGTTCAGCAGTGAACAAAACAGAGTCCCGGCAGGAGGAGACAGACAGTGAACAGTTAAACATGTTAACTGCCGATAGTGAGAGATGCTAGGGGAGCAGTCCAACAGAGTAAAACAGTAGTGGTGGTGCATGGTAGGAGGGAGGTTGCTTGAACTGGGTCTTCCAGGTAGGCCTCTCTGAAGAGGTAACGTCTGAGCTCAGCTGCAGGAAGATCTAGGGAAAAATATCTCAGGGAGAGAGAGCAACAAGTGCAAAGGCCCTGAGGCTAGAAGTGGCCTGTTTTTGAGGAAAGTAAAGGCCAGTGTGACTGGACCATGAGCTCGTTATGTGCGGATGTTTTCTCCCCCCTGTAACCTTTAGCCCAGTGCTAGAAAGGCCTGTAAACACTTGCACACAGAATTGGAGCAATTGTCCTTGGTTATGTTGGTATAAATAGCAGTTCACTGTACCCAGAAGGCTTTTACTAAAGCATATTGCGTATGAACAAATTAAGGATTTGAAGAGCTTTCTCATAAATGTACTCTTAGCATGTATCACCATTATTGTTTTAATTATATTTAATGTAGAGCTTCAGACCTCAGAATTTCGTTTCATATGCACGGCCATCTTAAAAACAGGTTTTGTTCCAAAAGTTCATTTGTAAGACAATTGATGGAAATTTAGGATAGATTTTCCTATAGAAAAAAATGAACTGAAACATGGTTTTGTACCCAGGCAAGCCCACGAAAGCCATTTAGTGCTAACTGTAGCTGAAACCATGCTGTTTAGTACTAAAGCATTACCAGAATTAAGTAAGCCTTCTGAAGCTAGACCCCTTCATCTATATGGCATTATAGGTCATTTACTTTTAGCATCAGTGGGACCCATTTACCTCTGCCACATCTCCTACTCTTCTTCCAGTCTGTCAGAAAGTTTGTAAAAGGGATTTTACCTTTGTGCCCTTATGGTTTTGTTTCATGTGTTATAAATCAGACCGTGGCGTGCAGAGCGGAGGAAGCCCTGCACTGGGGGTTGGGAGAGGCCCAGGCTGCAGACTTGGTGGAGCCGCTGTCTGACTAACTTTGAGTAAGTTGCCTACACTGAACTTTGATTTCTCAGGTCCTTCTGGGCTATAAGATCTTGTTTTCTCACTGTGATAGGAAAATGTATATATTTTACATTTTCCTATCCCAGTGAGAACCCACCTTCAAATGGCTACCTCAGATTGCTTTCTGATGAAGTAGGCAGCACAGGAAGATGAGGGACTCAAGAAGCTCCCATGCACAGTGCTCAGCAGTTACGCATTCCACACGAACCTTGGTTTTGATCTGCTATCTTTCTTGACGAGTTGAAAGAAATTTTGTCCTAGAACTTTTGGTCCAGATAAGATTCCTGTGTTCTTGGCCAACTTATCTTTCATATGATTATGTAAATCATTTTTCTCTTTAACTCTTAAGGATAAAAATGGTGACTATGATTTGTTGCTTATGAAATATACTTATAAGTGCCCTTAAGGAATGGAATGAGTTTGCAGGAGAGAGCAGAGCTGAAAGAGTGTGGGATCAAAACAGTTTTAAATGTTAACTGCAAAGCTATTTTCAGTATCCTGCTGGAAGAAACAAAATTTTTTTAAAGGCCTTAGATGATACAAGAGGGTTCTGCTCCAAAGGAGAAAAGAGCCACGTGTTCTACAGTGAAAACTCCCGACCCTTTCACTGCCGCCTGCCCTCCCTCCCTCCCTCTGAGTTTTGTTTCTGGCATCACATGCCGCATGTGCTGTTTGAGAGGCTTGATGTGGAAATAACAATAGTGGCCGAGCTCAACTGGAATTTAGGGTGTCAGGGACGCAGAGTTTAGGTGATTTAGGGTATAGGATGCAATGTTGTGAACTTCCCAGCAGATTCTAAACTGAGGGAAGCTTCACTGGGGGTGACAGGACATTTTTAGCACTGCCTCTGTTTGGTCAGTTGAGAACGGCACATTCCATTTTTGTTGTTGTTGCTTTGTCTTTGCTTGAAGGCATAGCAAGGAGTTGATGCAAAAAGTTCTTGCTTCGTGGATTTCACTTTGGAGCTAGAAAGTGGCATTGCATCTAGGCTTCCTCCCTAGATACTGAAATATAAGCCAGTATTTTAGTTGCTGAATCCCCAGCAGCTAAGACAGTATCTGTGCAGGGTAGTCACTTGATGAGTAGTTGTTGAATGAGTGAATTCAGCTTGGGAGAAACCTCAACCTTTTCCCTTTCTGATAGTACAGATTCATGAACCCAGTCCTATAAGGGACTGGAGTTTAAGTCACCATTTCCTTTTGTCATCTTATTCTTTACTTTGGCCATATATCAGTATCTTTTATTGATGATCAGTAATTAACTGGCAGTGGTTGTCCCTGCCCTGCTGATGTTCATCTTTATGTTATCTTTACTTGGCTTCAAAGTACAGCAAATTAATAACTGAGCCATATCAACTTAAAGAAAACTTACTGTGTATTTGTTTGGACATAGTACTACACATTTATTTATTCAGTCAACAATTATCTGAAGGACCATGTATGAGGCACCATGCTAGACCCAGAGGATAAGCAGAAATAGTTATGGCCAAGGAGCCTGCTATTTTGTATACTGGTAGAAGATTATCCAAGGCCACGCCAATAAAGTGGTCTAGACTATCTATAAGTGCTATGGAAATTTAGAGACCAGAAAGAGCTTTTCCAGTAGAGAGGAGACTTCATGGAGGTGATCACATTTAATCCTGACCTTTAAGGATGAGTAGGACTTAGATTCACACACAAGGATAGCACAGCTATTTCCAGGAAATGGGTAAGTGGCAACATAGCACAGTTAAAAGCACGGAAGTAGAAATGACCAGTTTGTATTCAGGGACACGGACTTACCAAAATGGAGCGTTCACAGATAATGGTGGGAACTTAAGTCTGAAAGATGATTCGAGGCCTAAACCGGAAGCATGCCATTTCAGATGATAATAATGGCTGAGAGTTTCATCTAATTCCTACAAAACCTTATGAAGTAGGTCTTATTATTAGCCTCATTTTAGAGATGAGGAAATTGAGGCACAGAGTGATCTGGTAACCTGCCTTAGGTCACATGGCTGGTAAGTGGTAGATTCAGGCATAAAAACCAGGCCCTGAAGGCTCTTGACAGCCGTGGACTCTGTTGTCTCCTAATGTCCTCCAAGTGCAGGATTTGGGCTTGGCTGGGGTGGTGCTAGAGCAAGCCCTGGAAGTGGACAAGACGATGTTTAACCCACTCCTTCATTTTGGAGGTGAAGAAACTCAGCGAGGTTAAGTGACAAGTCACAGTTTACTTAGTGAGGTGGGGACTGGTAGGCATTGGAGAACCTCCGAATTTATTTTTATTAAGGTCATTATGTTAGTGACATGAAATAAATCCCCTGAGAGCATTGGTCTAGTGTAAGTAGTCCTGTTGGATTGGAGCAAAGAGGGATGAACTGCAGCAGAGATCTGATAGGAGGCTGCTAGCTTGAATCCAGACAGAGGGTGGGAGGGAGCCAGAACTGCAAATTAATTGTCAATTATGTTCATCAGCATGGCTGTTTGCAGTCACCCTTTAGACTTTTAGAGTGCAGAACATCTGCCTGTGTTAGTGGCTTTCAAGAATGTGAATCTGCACTATATGATGACTGCGATACCTTGGTTAATGAATTCTCCTGAAGCAAAGCACCATTTTGACAGTTGAATGTTTAAAAACAAATGCCCACATTTTCTGGAATGAGCACTGGATTGGGAAACTGGGAGCACTGGATTGCATTCCAGGCTGCTTCCACTACTTAAGCAACGGGCAGCCTAAGCCAAATCGCTTAATGCCTCGAACTGGCTGATTACTTATCTGTGGAACAGGCACAACAATTCTTGCCACACCTTGCAGTGTGGATCTAATGCTGGAGTGAGATGCGGAAAGGTTTTGAAAGCTGTAAAGTTGCTCCATGGTTGTAGGGAGCAGCCTCCTGGTTTCCAATAAATATATATTTATTGATTTTAGAGAGAGAGAAAGGGAGTGAGATAGAAACATTGATTGGTTGCCTCCCATACAGGATCGAACCCAGAACCTAGGTATGTGCCTCGACTGGAAACTGAACCACCAACCTTTTGGTGCACCGGATGGTGCTCCAGTCAACTGAGCCACACCGGCAAGGGCCAACTTCCTGGTTTCGATAAGGTGTTCTGGCCTTAGAGGGATAGCCTGGCGGGCTCAGAAGGAAGTTTCCCACCTTAAGCGCACTGCTAGGGATGTGGCGCTGTCCACTATGTGGGTGCTGACAGGCTTCACTTTGCTGCGTAGGGCCACATTTTAACGGTGATGTTATGTTTCACCTTTAGACATGGGGAGCCACAGCCTGAACACGGATGGAAACATTAGACACAGACATCCAGGTTAATCTCACATACTTCTCAGGATAATGATGCTCTGCTGTGAATCTGAAAAACAAGTGTCAGAATCTAGCCCTTGGCCAGTTGGTTATTCTTGGATGTTTTACTCTCCTGGGGCATAAGGCTGAAGTCCAGAAAAACCTTGAATTGCTTCAGGGACTAATAGGTGAGCCAGTATGCTGTTCAGGTAATACCTAGTTGCAGAGCCTGCAGCAGAGTCTTGATATGAAGGACGAAAGATTTGCCAAATCTTAATTTTTGTTAGTATTGCATGATGTGGTTATTATTATTATTATTATTATTATCCTTATCCTTATTAATAACAGCACATAACCTTTGAGTATTTGTAACCTGCTGAGTACTATGCTAAGTGCTTACGTGCCTTTTCCCATTTAATCTTCACCATAGTCCTGTGGCGGGGGGCACCGTCAGTCTCACTTTCTAGTTAGGCAGACTGAGACCCGAAGGTGCCTCAGATGGGAGGGAAGTGGGGAGCTGTGACTCACACCCAGGACAGTCTCCCCTCAGCCTGCGCCCTTTGCAGCAGCGACCTCCCTCCTCGCTTTTCCTGGCACCCTACAGTGCTTCCTGTCTCTGGTTTTGAGGGCTCTGACAGTGCAGTGGGTCTTTGGAAGGCATTTTGGTTGATAGACGTGTCGCCACACAGTGGTCTCAAGCTCGCTGCAGCTCTCTCTTCTCTGCAACCACAGCTGACGTCCAGCAGCTCTCGTCGGTTGCTCTGTGGCCCACCAACAAATGGATGCCAGCGATGAATGCAGCAGATGGACTAACTCTTACCAGCTAATGCATATGGGGGAGTTGAAAGAGCGAAAAAGAACACAGACAAAGAAATTGCTCTGGGTCAGTTTTTCAAAAAATGGCTTCAGTTTTCACGTTCATGCTTGTCAAAATCTCCCCACAAAAGCCTTTCCAAATGCCATGATACTGCTGACACCACTCACCTCTGTGTGTGATTTACAGAGCGCTTTCACTGCACTGTTCTGTTTAGTCTTTACCACAACCCTGTAGGAAGAGGTGAAATAAAAATAAGGAGTTTAAGCTATTGTTCAGGATCCCAAAGCTAGTCAGCGGCAGAGGCCAGACTTAAGCCCTGGTTTTTCTGACTTTAACTTGCCCTTTCCCAAATTCTGCTTTGCTTTCTTGATTGAAGATATTCTCAAATACATGATTTACTGTATTTAGAAATCATCAGGCATCATTAAAGTGAAGTATTGTGTGCTATACTCTCACTGATTCAGAATAAAAGGTCACATGATTGGTTATCATGTTGGATTTAATTGCTTTGTACCTACTTTATATGGTTCAGACTATACAGAGATCCTTTGTGGTATATTATTGGGTCAATAGCTTTAAAGATCTCAAGGCTTTAATAGATGATAAAACAGGGAGTTTACATAATTTACTTAAAAAGTTGACGATGGAGTTCTTGGTTAGGAATACAAGGTCCTACTATCAATTGTTTCCATGGAGAAACTAGCCTTGGCTCACATCATTGCAGCTCTCAGTGCCTTTGGAGTAAATAGTGGTCTAGGCCTTCTATCTTCAATATGTGGCTTCCACTTGCTGATTGAAAGTGGAAGCTTTGGTTTTTACCATCTCCCAGAGGAAAGATCAGGGAGCATATATGCTAGGCCTCGAAATAGCACATTCTTTTATCCCAGTGACCAAGACTTAGTCATATGGTTACATTTACCTGCAAG
The DNA here is from genome assembly GCA_007922815.1 of Macrotus californicus. Classification (NCBI taxonomy): domain Eukaryota; kingdom Metazoa; phylum Chordata; class Mammalia; order Chiroptera; family Phyllostomidae; genus Macrotus; species Macrotus californicus. The sequence continues at coordinate 57,032 of VMDR010001051.1, forward strand.
GGAGGCTGGGAGATATCTTTAGGTGAGAGGTCATGAGTCCAGCAAAATCTCTGCTTTTAAATGATACAGAGGAGATAGGACATTGCAGGAAGGTAGCAGTCTGCTACATCATGGTACCAATGGGAGGGAGTAAACAAAGTTTGAAGCTGATGCCAGGATAGCTGGGAACATAGGAATCCAGGGTCAGAATCTAGGCAGGCACACAGAAATCAGGGCCAATGCAGCCATCTAGAGGTCAGGGCAGCTCATTGCTCAGAAAGGTAGAACCCAGGTGCTAGAGGTAATACAAATAATTCAGAAGGCTTCAGTTTCAAGTAAGAGGAAATTCATCTGTGTGAGCTGTACAGGAGTCAGAAGACCTAGGTGTGAGTCGAGCCCTTCCACTTCATAACCTGGGGCAGAATACCCCAGTAAACACTTACTTTATCATCTAGAATATGGGAATAATGGTGATGGCCTTTCCTGTCTCCCAGGCTTAGTGTGAGGATAATGAACAGGGAAGGATTGTGCAAACTGCAGCCTCATGGAAATGGACATGGCATCTGTGTTATTCACCTTTGTGTCACCAGCACCTGGCCCAATGCCTGGCATGGACATATTTGTTGAATGAAGTATGAAATATTATGAGAGATGGGGGAAAATGCACTGTGCTAAGAAGATCTTGATCCTGGACAGTCTTCTCTGCTAAGGAGAAAGGTTTTCTGTAGTCCACTGTCCAAGGTCTTGGGCCTAGATGTAAAACCAGGTACCCCACCAGGATGGGGACAGACCCCAGGAAAACTCCTGACTGGGTAGCATATGACATGTAATATGTGCTTGGCAAGACCATTTGTTTATGCCACTGTTTAGGTGACAGAGTTCAGCAAAACTGGAGATAGGACTTTCATTTGGATGTCATGGTCCATGAATATGAACTAATCATTTTTAAATGGTTTGGTCATGACTTGTATTTAAGTCTTTTATCCATTTTGAGTTTATTCTGGTGTGTGGTGTAAGTTGGTGGTCTAGTTTCATTTTTTGCATGTACTAGTCCAGTTTTCCCAGCACCATGTATTGAAGAGGCTATTTTTACTCCATTGTATGCTCATGCCACCTTTGTCAAATATTAATTGAGCATAGAGACTTGGGTTTATTTCTGGGTTCTCTATTCTGTTCCATTGATCTATGTATCTGTTCTTGTGCCAGTACCAGATTGTTTTGATTATAGTGGCCTTGTAATATAGTTTGATATTGGGTATTGTGATCCCTCCTACTTTATTCTTCTTTCTCAAGATTGCTGAGGCTATTCGGGGTCTTTTTTAGTTCCATATACATTTTTAAAATATTTGTTCTAGATCTGTGAAATACGCCATTGATGTTTTAATAGGAATTGCATTGAATCTATAGATTGCTTTGGGTAGTATGGACATTTTCATGGTGTTAATTCTTCCAATCCATAAACATGGTATATGCTCCCTTTATTTGTATCTTCCTTAATTTCTTTCTTCAGTGTTCTATAGTTTTCCAAGTACAGGTCTTTTACCTCCTTGGTTAAACTTATTCCTTGGTAGTTTATTTTTCTTGTTGCTATAGTAAATGGTATTTTCTTCCTACTTTCTCTTTCTGATATTTCATTGTTTATTGGTATACAAAAATGCCATCAATTTCTGAATATTGACTTTCTATCCTGCTATTTTGCCAAATTCACTTATTAGGTCGAGTAGTTTTTTTGGTGTAGCCTATAGGATTTTCTGTATGCTATCATGTTGTCTGTGAATAATGATGGTTTTACTTCCTCCTTTCCAATTTGGATGCCTTTTATTTCTTTTTCTTATCTGATCACTATGGCTAGAACATGACACCATAAGAGTCCTAAAGGAAAATATAGGCAGGAAAATTTGAGATATCCCATGTAGCAATATTTTTGCCACTATATCTCCTAGGGCAAGGGAAATAAAGGAAAAAATAAGCAAATGGGATTACATCAAACTAAAAATCTTCTGCACAGCTAAAGAAACCATCGTCAAAATGAAAAGGGAACTGACCATATGGGAAAACATACTTGCCGATGATACATCAGACAAGGGTTTGATCTCCAAAATGTATAAAGAACTCATATGACTCAACATCAGGAAGACAAACAATCCAATTAAAAAATGGACAAAGGACCTGAATAGACACTTCCCCAAGGACGACATACAGAGGACTCACAAACATATGAAAAGATGCTCAATATCACTAGCCATCCAAGAGATGCAAATTAAAACTACAATGAGATATCACCTCACACCAGTCAGAATGGCCATCATTAACAAATCAACAAACAACAAGTGTTAGGATAAGTAAATGAGTAGATCAAAAAACTGGTACATTTACACAATGGAATACTATTCAGCAGAAAGAAAGAAGAAACTCCTACCCTTTGCAACAGCATAGATGGGACTGGAAAGTATTATGCTAAGTGAAATAAGCTAGTTGGTGAAAGACAAATACCATATGATCTCACCTACAAGAGGAATCTAATGAAGAAAATAAACCAATGAACAAAATAGAACTACAGACATGGAAACATGGAACAGACTTACAGTGACCAGAGGGGAGGGGGGTAGGGGATAATGGTAGAAAGAAGGGGAAAGGACTAAACAAAGAACATGTATGATGACCCATGGACGTGGACAACAGTGTGGGAACTGACTGTGGGAGTGGGGGTTGGGATGGGTGGAGTAGGGCAAAGGGGGAAAAACTGGGACAACTGTAATAGAATAACAATAAAAAATGATTAAATTTTTTTAAAGATAATAAAATAATAAAATAAATGGTTTGGTCCGCTTGCAGATTGGAAGATGAAACCTACCCAAGGCCACCAAAACTTGATCTCTTGCTTCAGAATAATCAGATGCAATTATAAAATTCTGTTGATTTGGAAAAAATATGTGGTTTATTCAAAGCAATAACTATTTGTTGAAAATTTAATAATAGGTAAGAGGATACAGAGATGAGCTTAGTGTTTCTATCTTATGGGCTATTTCTTTTCTAGCAATAGGATTTTTTTTCTTTTGCTGAGAAAGTGAGGGTTCAGTGGAATAATCAGGGTTTTTTAACTTTCTGAAGGGGTTCTTTTATTCATTTTGTTATTTAATTTGCTTTTTTACTCTGAGTGAATTTCTTTCTTAGAACTCATTGGAGCGTTTCAAAATGGACATACACTGGGAAAAAAAAAGAAGGAATTGAAATTGTATTCACAGTATGCACTTGACTCTGTTAAACCCTCATGCATAGAAGGAGGGAAATGCACCAAAATGTTAATAGTGGTTCTCATCTTGTGCAGTGAGAGGTGATTTTTATTCTCTTGTCCTTCTCTGTGGTTTCCTATTTTTCAAAAGTGAGCATGTATTACTTTTATAATCATAAAAGTCCAGTTGAAAATTAGTCCCACAAATTAATACTCTCCAGCCAAATCAAGAATCTTTATTTTGACAACCTGGCTTGGACTATATAAACCCTCGTGTTAACTCAGACCTATCCTGATTATTTCGTGACTGAGGCATTAGAGAACTTGTCATAAAGAGAATGTTTTCCAGAAGAATGCTATGGGTTTATGATGTATTGGGAAAGATGTCCTGATTAACTCTCCTCCTAAAATTTGACTAGCTTTTGTTACAGTCACTTAAGGTAATGAATTTGGAAGGTTTCCCATTCGCTGTGTGACTTTTCTTTCCCCTTTATCCTGCACTCCTGTGTTCCTCAGGTCCCCCGACTGTTATCCTGGGGTTGGATGACCCTGTCCTGTGTTCTCTTAAGCTCCTTTCATTTCTGGTGTTCTCACTTTACATCTCCTCTCGCTGTTCACGACTTTATAGATTTGTTTGTGTCTTCTTCCCTTCAACATTTTTGTGGACTGAAGAGAGCTGATCATTGTTCTTTTCCCTGTAGCAGCTTCTCCTTGCTCCTTGTCATTGCTTAGGCGAGTACCCTGAGCAGTGCTCCTGGGAGGCAGTGAAGGGACGGGGTCAGGACTGCAGGGAAGGGACGGGGACACTAAGCTGCCTGCGAACCTTGGGCCATCTCCCCAGCACTTGACCATACCTGAAGGGTAGGCTCAGGCATGGCTTTTGGAGATGACTACTTGGTATTTGAAGTCAGGCAGCCTGCAAACCTCTGTTGAGTTCCTGCAATGTGGCAGCTACTGTTCTAGATGCTGGATGGGCACAGTGATGAGCAAGGAAGACCTGACCTCTGCCCCCATGCTCACAATCACAGATTATAACAGTGGTCCCAGAGGTAGTTATAGGGGCCCGTTTGTCGTGGAGCAGGAGTGCCAGAGTTGGTTGGGATGGTTCCAAGGCCTGGATCCTTGTATGTCCCTAGTTCTTTCTGTTGGGGAGGGATGACACCAAGGAAACCTCTTGGTAAGGCTGAGCTGCTTCTCCCGTTCAGTCAGCCTAGACCCAGGCAGGACCTGCAAGAGAGAGCAGAAGCTGAGGGCATGAGCTCGGGGGCTGGCTGTCTCAGTCCCTCTACCTGCCTATCTCTGGACTGCCTCAGGAGCTGGCCCACCTTCACTGAAGAGTGATGAGCCAGTTTGCACAGAGGGTCGGTAGTGTGCATACTGCAGCTTTGTCTGAAGATAAGCTGGTATTTTCTCCCTTACTTTCAACTTCTGATGAGTCCCAGTGTGTCGGTAACCCTCCACTGGGATATTGGGCTGTTACCTTCAGGAAACTGGTTTTGGTGAACTCCCTGCCTCCTCATTACCCAACCGCCCCCAGACCTTTCCTGGTGGCTCTGAGTCTGGCATGTATTTACAGTATTTTTCTGTGCTCTTGCCCTTTCTGAAACTCTTGCTGACCAACTCTCACAGGTTCTTTCTGCATCTCTGTCTGCTTGGCTTTTGACAACCCAGAAAAGTTTAGAGTTGGGCAAATGTAAGTGGTTTCCCTGAGCGTCTTCACTGAGTCTCCTTTTATATTATACTTCTCTGTCAGATCTAGGGCTTGGCCATCTGTCCTATTCTTTGTGTCCCCTCCTTCTGAAAACAGCGACAAATGAGACCCTCACCCCATGGGGACTCAGTGCCTTTCCTCCCATGGATATTACTGGTAATGACTGTGTGTTTCTGGCCCTTCTCCTCCCACCTTCCTGTTCAAAGAACAAAGCCTTGGAAGTTTGCCTTAGCCCATTTTGATTCAGTGTGGAAAACTTCAAGTTATCTGCCTCCTGAAGGACTCACTCACAACTCCCCACCCCTTACCCACCCACCCTTGAACTGTGGCATTTAACCAGAGAACAAGTCATTCATCAGCCATCACTTGCACTCCTACCAGGGCCCACTGGGAAGGCTCTTTGTTACTAAATTTTCTGGGGTGGGTGGTGAGGAAGCTTGTTACTATTCTCATTCTTTTGGTGTTGTTACCATTCCTTTAGAAATATATCTACATACGTGCATGTGTTTGTGTGTATGTTTACATATCTCCCTTTACATATCACAAGGGTCCTTAGAATGAGTGTGGCCCTCGAGGGCCTGGATTTAAATCCTGAGAGGGGTAGTCATCCTTTGGGAAGTATATCCCTTTTGAAATATATCCCTTTGCTCCAAATATTTGTTGACTGAAATTTGTAAATTGTTGTTTCAGCCTTAGTTTTAGAGCTCTCCCTGGTTCCTGAAATAAGTTTGGGGTCCACTATATTCAGCATCCTGAACAGTGTATAGTCCTTGGGTTCACCCCTTAAATTCGGACTTGGTGAGGAAAGCCTTTTGTTGCAGGCCTGGTGCCTGTGGCACTATGCGCTTTTTGCAGCTCTTACACATCGTCATCACTGAAAATGTTGTCAGGAGCTTTGGGGACTCAGAGGGCCAAGGCTCCTGTTTGGAGTGTGCCCTTTGCAGTGATTATAGCCCAGGTGTATCTGTATATCACCTTTTACTTGACTACAATGTGCTAAACTGCATCCAATTTGCCCTGGAATAAGCAATTTTATTTTTAAAAAGTTTAATCCAAAAGTTGTCCCTTAGGTGTTCTGAATGGCTGTCCTCCTCGTGTGTTTTGACTGGCTAATCCTGTAGCCTGGCCTTGGCCTGAGTGGCCACAGCTGGCTGGCAGGCACCCTGCACCCCTCTTTGCTAAGGAGAAAAGGACAAAGTGGTTTCTTCCCCCCTGTTTGGAGACAGGACAAGCCTGAGTGAGGGAATCATCCATTCGTTCAACATCAGTTGAGGGTCTGACATGATGGGAAGCCACTGGAGTGTTAAGAGCAAGAAAGTAATGTCTGATTTAGGGTTTTTTCAGGGTTCTTCTGGCTGCCTGTGGACTGAGGTGAGGAGGACCAGTGTGGAGCAGGGAGACAGGTTAGGAGGTGGCTGCCCTGCTAGGAAGCTGTGCTGTCTTGGATGCTGCTGGTCGGCCTTTGGGGGAGAGTGGGCAGGGCATGACAGTCCTTCACTGGCTGTCCTGGCCACTTGCCCCAGGCTCTAGCCCCCTGGTTCACGAGCCTGCCCTTTCCCAAGTGTGCCAGGCCCTGCTCTATGGCTGATGCTGTCATTCTACCTGAAGTGTTCTCATCCTCTGCTTCCAACCCTTGTGTTTCTGCCATTACCTCACCGAGTGAACTTGGCAAGTTACTAGATCTTTCTTGAGCTTCAATCTCTTTATGAAACAGCGACTGCTGAACCTACCTCAGGGGATTGTGAGTATAACACAATATATAGTTGAGTGTGATTACTGCAGTAGCCTCTGAAGCAATCTCCTGCTTCCAACCTTGCCCGACGGCCGTGTGCTGTCTGCCCAGTGAGCCCATGAAGCAGGGGTCAGATCAGGTCATGCCTGTGGTTTAGAATCCTTTAGACAGTAGCTTCCTGTCTTACTCAGAGGAAAAGCCAAATCCTCAGCATGGTCCACGAGGCTTCCCAGTACTTTTCTGACCTCATCACCCACCCCAAGGCCTGTGTATAGTTCAGTAGCCCAGGTTCTGAATGTGAGCAGCGCCCCCTAGAGTTATGCAGCGCACAGCCTGTGTGGCTGGACACGCTGATCCTGCTGGCCCCTCTGCTCCACTGCAGCTGTCGGTATCCTTGCTGCTCTTCAAGCACACCAGGCAGGCTTCCTGTTCCAGCTCTTTCCACCGACAGCCCCTCTGCCTCAGATGCTCTTCCCCCAGGTGTCTGCATGGCTTGTTCACTGTCACCTTCTTCAGCTCCTCTCAAATGTCACCTCATTTCAAGTTGTCCCACCCAGTTCACTGCCCCATAGATGTTCCCTATTTTCTTTTTCTGCTTTATTTTTTTCTGTTAGCACTTACCACCATCTAACATATTCTACAGGTTACTTACCTGTTTGGTTTATTGTCTGTCTTCTCTCCACAGAGCACAAGTGTGAGGGCAGCAACTGGTGTTTATTCCGTTCACCACTCCGTCCCCAGTGCCTGACAGATACAGTGGAGGCTCAGTAATGGAGAGTGACTGAGTTTGCCGTCAAGCAAGCGAAGCGTCTGGCCCAGTGCTTAGTACACAGCAAGCACCCAGGAAATGCTGGCTGCCCTTATTTTTATTGTTTCTGTTGATTGCCCTTCAGGGACCAGCTCCACTTTGGCTTTCTCTGAGCCCTTGCTCAGCCCCTTCTCAGGTAGAATTGAATCACGCTGCCTGCGCCTTCTCTCTCAGTGTGGCATTTATCATGCTGCATTAGTGGGGATTATCTCACTCTTTTCCTTGCTTGAGTCTGAATTTTTGTAGGACAAAGACTGGCTTGTTTGGGTTTATGTCTTGAGTGCTCTGTGCCTTCTGGTCAGCATGTAGTAGGAGCCCAGGAAGTGCTCACTGTAGGCAGCCAGGACAGGTGGGACGAGTCACCTCTGGAATCAGTCAGGGCCCTTACCAGCTGTCCTAGCTCCAACATCACTTGCCTAATGTTTGTGCCCACCCTGGTGGGGAAGGGGGCACGGGAGAGTTTGACAACTACTTAAATAGTAGAATTGCCAAGGTTATATTCACAGCAAGTTTTGGGGAGAAGAGGGCCTCCTGTGCGTAGTTCTTTGGATGACAGCATCTGAGTGACCTGCTTGTTCCACATGGGACAGTCTGGCTCCTTGGCTGCTCAGGCCCCAAGGGGTTGGGGTCATTCAGTGGAGACAGTGCGAGCAATACCAATGTGTTTGGAGGAGGACCAGGAGAATGAGAGAAAGCTTGAGCTGGCTCTTAGGGATTTGGGGTTGGGGAGGAGGGCATCTCGAGGTGACATAAGGAACAGGGGAGCAGCCCCTGTCCAATCTGGAGAGACAGTCAGTGCCTTGGGAGGCATGATTAGGTAGGTGGTTTGGACCATATAAGGCAGAACCTTAAATGCCAGGGCCATGAGTTTGGCCTCTTGTATTGATGGGCTGGGGGGATGGGGTCCAGAGTAGGGATTGTGATGGTGTAGGGGTATGAATCAAGGGGGACATGGGATGTGGGGAGGAGCTCTAGAGGCATTTCTGTCCTATCCAGAGATGGAGTTGTCTTGTGGGCCCACAGATGATGGCACAGGCTATGCCTTTGGGGACCAGCATTGGCACCCACAAGGCAGCAGAGTTTCAGCTGCACCAACAAAGTGCAAGGGACTGAGGAGGTAGAGGTAAGGGTTTGACATGGGCTGGGGGGCAGGAAGGGGACTTTTCCCTTTGGGGCAACTGTGGGTGGCCTGGCATTCCTAGGATTTTCCTGCACTGCCCTGGTTGGGCTCTCCTGTTCATGAGCCACTGCTTCACTGTGTCAGTTGGGTTCCTATGCTGTGTCAAGTGGTCCAACTCATCAGTCAGTCTTGTACCAAATTGTTCTACAGAAAAGCTTTAAACCCAGAGATGGGCAAACTCAGGATCAAGTGTCAGCTTGGCCAGCCGCACTCTGTGGTGTAGGCCAAGATGCTTGTGCTCTGGGGAGTTCACTTTCTTTACCTACCAGATTAGCAGCAAGCAAGCTAAATCCCTGGGATCTAGCCTAGAGCCCCTTAAATCTCTCCTATCTTGGGTCAGAACTCACCTCAGAGGCTTGGGAGGGACTGCGCTTTCAGGTGGGGGCCCAGTAGCCACACAATGGAAAGGATAAGACTTGGCATTGAGTGTCCTAGGAGTTTTGAAAATTGTTTACTCACCCAGGGATTGATAGATTCTGCAAAACTAGAGGAGGCTCTTTTCCCACTCCCCTCGCCTACTTTGGAGTGGAATGCCTAAAATGATTGTGACTTGATGGAACTTCCCTTATCCAATGCTGCACTTCTAAACAGGGCCCCTGCCCCGTGCCAAGGGTTCTGATTTTCCTGTGGCTGCTGCATCCTCTCCAGCCCTATATACTGAGATTTCCTCTTAGTGTCCCCCTACCATTCCTTGCACCTGACTTCAAATCCTGGGCCTCATCTGTTCAGCTGGTGCAACCTGGATGGCACAGACACGTATCCCTGCACGTTGGCATGCCTTTTACTCTTAAGACCATGACCTCAGCCCTTTTTCCTGTGCCTCCCTAGTTTTCACTGTGCTCGCTTCAGATGGCTGCATAATGTTCTACCAAGGGAGCGTCTTCAGTAAGCCATGAGCTGGTAATGGGGCATTTAGATTGCTTCTAATTTTTGCTCTTTCAGCTAATGCTACATTAAGCCATCTTTGTGTATTACAGAGTCATTTCATTAGGTTGGCATTTATCTAGCTAATGGGCAGTGGCCCAGGATTAGATAAAGAGTCAGAATTTCTCTTTTCAAGAAGAATGTCTTGAGGATATATTAAATTTTCACTTTGAATGCCAGGAACGCCGTTGTCGTGTTTTCCATGAATGCAGAGCAAGGTAACGGTCAAATGCAATCAGACGGGAGTGAAAAGGCTATGTGTTTACTAGTAATACACGACTTGTTGCTTGTTCCTAAGAATTCTGCATCCCTATATCTCTGATGCTTTGATTAAAACAGTAACAAAATAAAATAAACAGTGGTCCTTTTTTAAGGATGTTTTTAAGAAACGCCCTAAAAAAGGATAGCTAAAAAGGATTTCTTAGAGAAACATGTCTCCCTGAGCCAGAGCCTGTCAGAAAGTATTGTACCCTTAGCAGTGGAAGCAGGTCGTAAACTTGCCACGAGGACTTGGCCTCTGCTTGGCCATTAGGAGATGACGAAAATGAAACTGCAAACAAACGTCACTGACTGGGTCCCAGTACTCTGTTGAGACTGAAACCTCTGTGGGCTCAGGGGTGAAGGGAAAGGCTTCCTCTCTCCTGCTGATCTGTTGTTTCAGTCTCTGGTTGGCTTTTGCATTTTAACTTAATCCAGCAAATGTTTACTGAATCTTGACAGTATATAAGCTTACAGGGAATAAAGATTTGGGAAGAAAAACTCCACTATATCCTTGTTTCTGAGAAGCTGGTGAACTGGGAGTGGGAAGGATACAAGTTTAAAACTGATGATTACTCAAGGGAGATGAAGAAGAAGGCCCTTCTCTGGCAGCCCCACCCTGTCCCAGAAGGGGAGGAGTTTCACCTCATTGGGCAACTGGAGCAGGGGAGTCGAGAAAGGCGTTAGGAGTGGTTGCTTTTGTCAAGAGTACCTTTTAAAGGGCTGGCTGAGATGGAGGCCGGACATTCCTAGCAAAGGTAAAAGGCCTGAGTAGAGGAAATGGAGATGGAAGGACAGGGTACGTTTTAGGTTTGGCTGAAGTAATGGACACATGTTTTAGTGGTCTTAGGTAACACTATATGCCAGGCACAGGCCTAAGAGCTTTATATGTATGTTAGCTTGTGTAATCCTTACAGTGATCCCATGAGGTGCTGTGATTGATTCCACTTCACAGATGAAGAAATAAACATGAAGCAACTAACTGCCCAAGAGCTAAGATTAGATCCAGTTAGTGTGACCTCTGAATCTGTTTCTAACCACAAAGCTGCCCTGCTCTAACACAGAGGAAGAACAGGCCCTAGGACCAGAAAGGTAGGCCGACACCGTAATTTGGAGGCTCGTAGCACCAACATTTAGGTGGACAGAGGTGGGAGAGGGCCCCCAGATGGAAATGAGAGGCATTGCAGAGATGGGGGTGGGGGATTTTGGTGAGAGCCCTGAGGGGCCACGGGAAGAAAGAATTTGGAGGGGGGTTGTCAGAAAGGCCCAGCGCTGAAGGGAGTTCCAGGAGTTGAGACTGAGAGTAGGTCTGAGTCAAGGAGAGAGCCGAGAGGCCTTGGAAGAGGGAGCAGCCAGGCTGCACACACGAGGAGCTGCTGCCGGGGCTCTCCTGACTGTGCGGTGCTTTTCATCCTTCAAGGGTTCTATGTTTTGAAGACGGTGAAGCAGGCACAAGCATTGGGTATCATTGTCTGTGCCCTTTTATCAGTTGAAAGAGACGAGCATGACAGAGAGGGGCAGGTGAGAGCTGGCACTGCTAATTTGGCAAACCCCGTGGCTTTTCTGCAGCCTAATGATTTTTGAAAGCGGTTTGCTTTGCTGAGGCACAAGTGTGACGCCCTCCTCTGAGCCCTGAGGCAATTGCTATTTTTCCTGGAAAATTGGGCCCACGTGGGCTCTCTGTGTGGTTTATTTGAGTTCCACTTTTATAGCCTTATTACCTTGTTCCCATGATGCAAGAGGCCTCTCTTTTCTCGAGCTTTGCTGTGAAAATTGTTTCTTAAAAGGCACAAAGTGATCTCTTATCATTTGGGTGGTGCTCTCTCCCCAGCAACACTTTTCTGCAGACTTGACACACTTCATCACCCCTGACACCAGTTGGCATGTTTCTGTAATCGCTGGCAATTTACTGAGAAATTTTAGGCAGCTCTTGAATCTCACTACCTAGGTGTTTGCCACAATTTCTTCCAGAAGAATTTGTGTGGGTAAATATCCATTAAGCTCCTTCCTCTCTGAAATGTGGTCCTAGCAATAAGGTTGCTAGGGCCTGATACCCAGTCTTGTCCCCTGGGCATTGGGTTGATAAAGCCGTTAGCATTTGCAGAGTCCAAGCTGTTACCAGGCACTATACTAAGGGATTTATGTTCACAGTCTTATTTATCTTCAGTCTGCATAAAGAAGGCACTACTACTTCCCCCATTTTACAGATGAGGAAACTGAGCCTTAAAGAGGTAGAGTAACTTGCCCCATGTCACACAGCTAGTAAATGACAGGGCCAAGGCCTCAACTCAGGCCTTTCTGACCTTTGAACCTTTGTACTCCATTCACTGATTCAATAACGAACATTGTTCACAACATGCAAGGCACTGTGCTATCCCCAAGGGGTACAGCAAAGGGAAAAGGTGGGGCTTACATTCAAATTTGGGGATAGAGAGAAAAATAATAATAAACAAAATATGCATTGTCCTATATGGCAGCAATATTCAACCAGTGTGCCACAAGAACTTTTAAAACATGCAGTACTTATTTAGTCAGGGGCACTGACTGACCTCTCCCTTAGACTGTCAAATTAAAAAATGACACCATCCAACACAGCACTAGCCATCTGGTGTGAATAAATCAAAATTATACCTATTTTTTGTCACATCAGCAAAAAATATATTTTTGGCATTAAAATGTCCATATTACCCAAAGCAATCTATAGATTCAATGCAATTCCTATCAAGATTCCATTGATGTATTTCACAGAACTAGAACAAATATTTCAGAAATGTGTATGGAACCACAAAAACTCCCACATAGCAACAGCGATCCTGAGAAAGAACAAAGTTGAAGGAATCACGTTACCTAATATCAAACTATACTATAAGGCCATAGTAATCAAAACAGTTTGTTACTGGCACAAAAACAGACACATAGATCAATAGAACAAAATAGAGAGCCCAGAAACAAACCCACGTCTTTATAGTCAATTAATATTCAACAGAGGAAGCAAGCACACATAATGGGCTAAAGACTATTCAATAAATAGTGTTGGGAAGTGGACAGATACATGCAGACAAACGAAACTAGACCACCTTCTTACACCGCACACACGATAAATTCAAAATGGATTAGACTTAAATGTTAGACCCAAAACCATAAAAATTGTAGAAGAAAACATAGGCAGCAAAATCTTAGACATGGCTCGTAGCAATATTTCATCAGATGTAGCTCCTCGGGCAGGGGAAAAAAAAGGAAAAGTAAATGGGACTACTTCAAACTAAAATGTTTTTGCACAGCAAAGGAAATCATCAACAAAATAAAAAGACAACCCACAGAATGGGAGAGCATATTTGTTGATATATCTAATAAGGGTTTAATATCCAAGATTTAGAAAGAACTTAGAAAACTCAACACCAAAAAAACATACAACCCAATTAAAAACTGGGCAAAGGACCTGAATAGACACTTCTCCAAAGAGGACATACACATGGCCGATAGCAGTATGAAAAGATGCTCAATATCACTAATCATCAGAGAAATACAAGTAAAAACCACAATAAGATATCACCTGACACCTGCCAGAATGATTATGATCAATAAATCGACAAACAAGTGCTGACCAGGATGTGGAGAAAAGGGGACCCTAGTCCCAGTGCACTGTTGGTGGGAATGCAGACTGGTGCAGCCACTGTGGAAAGCAGTGTGGAGATATCTCAAAAATTAAAAATGGATCTGCCTTTTGACCCAGCGATCCCACTTCTGTGAAATATGTGAAGGAACCCAAAACACAACTTTGAAAGAACACAAGCACCCCTATGTTCATTGCAGCGTTATTTACAATCATCAAGATGTGGAAGCAGCCCTAATGTCTATCAGTAGATGAGTGGATAAAACAACTATGGGACATTTACACAATGGAATACTACTAGGCTGTAAAAAAGATGAAAATTTTACCATTTGCAACAGCATGGATGGACCTGGAGAACATTATGCCAAGTGAAATAAGCCAGTCAGAGAAAGACAAATACCACATGACTTCACTCATATGTGGAATCTAATGAACAAACTAAACTAATGAGCAAAGTAAAGACAGGCTCACAGACAGAGAGTAGAATGACAGCTTTTGGAGGGAGGTTGGGGGTGGAGGGACTGAGCAAAAGGAAAAAGGACTCATGGACGTGGACAACAGTGTGGTGATTGTGGGGGGAGGGGGCTTTAAGGGGACTAAAAGGTAATGAGAAAAAAATACAAGAAAGATTAATAAATAAAGATTTTTGTGCAAGGCATAAAAATACACTTTTTTGGTGTGCTGCAGGGTTTTAGTGATCAGTTTATATGTGCTATGAGATGAAAAAGGTTGGAAATTGCTGCTATATGATTATAAGGACTATGGAGAAAAGGCAAGGAGGTCTGCTAAGAAACTGTGAGAGGACTTTAAATAAAGTAGTCAAAGCAGGCCTCACTGAGAAGGAAATGAAGTTGTTAGGTTGAGTAGCAAACAAACCCCCAAGTCTCAGTGTATCAACTCAAGGTAACTTTATTTATTTCTTGCACAAAAAATTTCTAGTGGGGCTACTCCTGGTTAGCAGTCACACTTCCTTGTGATCACTGAGGACTCGCCCTCCTTCTGTCTTGTGGTACTGCCCTCTTAAGGCCCTCAGATTTTTTTCCATTCAGCTGGACGATGAGGAAAAAGAGACGATTTTGTGGCAGTGTTTTTATGGGCTAGTCTGGAAGAAGCGTACATCCTTCCGACCCATCGGCCAGAACTCTGTCACATGTTCACGTTAAACTGCAAGGGAGGCTGGGAAATGTAGTGTAGTCATGTGTCCACAAGAAAAAGCAAATGAGTTTTGGTGCACTCATAGCATAGTGGATTCCACAGTGCATGTGGTCAAGAGGTGAGTCGTGTGCTTCACTGGGGGAAGAGCATTAGGCAATGGGAGCAGCAAGGTGGTGGTGGCCAGAGCGGCTCGAGGGGAGTGAGGAGAAGGTGAGGGGGGGGGGGCGGCCAAAGAAGCAATGGTGGCCAGGCCACTGGGGGTCACTGTCAGGACTTGTTTCCACTGTGAGTGATGAGGAGAGCCAGGAACGTGTCAGGATTTTGAAAGAGGAATGACATGATCTGAGCTATATCTTGAAAGGATCGTCCTATTACTGTGTTGGTGATAGACTGAGGGAACAAGGAGGGTTCAGGGAGAAGGTTCGGGGTGTACAGGAGTTCTCCAGGTTAGTGATGAGAGCGGCCAGGTCCCAGGTGGTGGTAATGGTAGAGACGATAAGAAGTAAGAAGTGGTTGGATTTTCGAGCCACAATAAAAGTGAAACAACAGGTTTTGCTGTGGGGTTGGTGATGGGGTGTGAGAGAAAGAGAGGAGTCAGGATTGTTCTGAGGTTTTGCTTTTGCTTAATGACCACTCTCACTTTCTACCCTCAGAAGTGAGAAGAGGAGGAAAGTGTTTGGGAAAGGTATCCAAATGCCCTCTGGGCCCTGACCTACCTCCCATGGCCTTCTCTCCCCCACAACACTTTCTGTACAGACAGGCACTTTTCATTCGTAACGGAGCTGTCAGATTGGGGAGCGGGGACACTTGTAGCTCCTCCCAGCACAGAGCTTGGATGAGACCACAGTGGCATGGTCTGACACCATTATCTGGGGTCTTCAGGCTGACATAATGGACTGATGTGGAAGGGGCCTAATCTCCCCTCTGTGTGGCTGAGAGATGCCTATATGGACCACTTCCAACCCCTGTTGTCTGTCATGGAAGAGCATAAGTGTGTTTGGGAGTGGGGGCAGAGAGAGTTTCCCTGGTTCTTCCTTGGCAATCATGACCTGCCAAAGTAGAAACCAGAGATGGCACTTTTGAATAGACAGTGATCTCGCTGGAGCGTCGAGGGGAAGCAAGTCCATGTTAGATGGCACAGGGTGTGAGCTGTAGCGATGAATATTGCGTGTCTAGTAGGTGCTGGGCAATGGCTAGGTAATTTGGTTTCATTAGAGAAGAGAACAAAGATACTGTTCCTACCCTCAAGACAAAGGTAAATTCATATGGCTAGAACACAGAGTGATTTGTTGGAAAAAATTGTATTTATTTCTTGATTTTTTCAGTGATAGTGAATGGTATTGTCTTTTTAATTTTAGTGCCCACATGTTCACTGCTAGTATATAGAAATACAATTGTCTTTTATTTTTATCTTATATCCTACATCCTTGCTAAAGTCACTAATTAGTCATACTCATTTTTATAAATATATCCCTCGGGATTTTCTACCTAAACAGCCATGTCATTTGCAAATAGAGATTGCTTTATTTCTTTCTTTCCAATCAGTATGTTTTTTATGTCCCTTTGTTGCCTCTTTCGCTAAGACTTACAGTACTATCCTGAATAAGAGCAGTGATAGTGGACATCATTGCCTGTTCCTAATCTCGGGGGGGAAGACACTCAGTCTTCCCCATTAAGTATATTGTTAGCGCTAGGGTTTTCTCCAAATGTTTGTACTTTGCTGGTTTGGGTGTAGGTAAGATATAAGATTTTCTGTGGTGTTTGGCTGAAATAGAGTAATTATTATCTAAAAGTTTTCTGTCTTGCTGGATAGAGCAAGCTTTTCTTGGGGCTTTTTGTTTTGTCTGTGCCTATTGACATTTCCAGGTCACCGGCTTCTTCAGTTTCAAGTCTTGGATATGTGTGGCAACAAGAAAATGCAAGGAACTCACCACAGTGTTCTTCCTGGGGTCCTGAGATCCCTAAAAGATCTGCCTTCTTCACTCCACTTTTCAGAGTCTTCTTGTGTTTGTTTTCTATGTAATGTCCAGGTTTTTAGTTGTACTTAGCAGGTGGAATAGCATCTTCTTGGAAGTGGAAGTGGTTGGGAGAAATCAGAGAACATAGGTTGGAGCCAGTTTCCAAAGGGCCCTAATAGCAAGGGTTTGACTCTGTACATGGTAGGAGGGGTATTTCTGGTTCAACTTTACAACAATGTGGAGAAAAGGTTGGGTTGGGGGAGAGGCAGAGAGACCAGGAGGCTGTTGCCTGGGTCCAGGTAGGAGGTAAGGTGGTTCCAGACTGTGACAGTGGACATGGGGCCGAAGGAAGATGAGGAAAGTCTGCATGGGCAATGTGGAAGTGCGAAGAAATGAGGTTGGGTTTGCAGTGTCTAGTGTGGGCAACTAGCTGTAAGATCGGGAAGGCAGGGGAGGAGTGTGAGTACAACAGAGGGGGTGTGTTCTAGGCATTTTGGAGCACATCAGGAAATTTGGACTAACCATGTTTCCTTTCAAGGAAGGCTCCACGGAAGAAGTCTGACTGCTGTGTGCAAGTCCAAGAACGTGCATTCTGGCCAGAGGAAACAATATGGGAGAAAGCATAGATACAGGGAGCAGCATGGTGGGCCTGTTGGGACCACAGCCAGCTGAGGAATAACAGGGATCACTGGTTCCGTAACTGGAGGGAGGCTGTAGGAGTTCACAAAACGAAGAGTTTCACGTGGGTGGTGATGCTGCCGGTGGTCTGTCTGGCTCCTTGCCCTCCGTTCCCTGTGTGCTCTGTGTGTTTGCATCAGTCTTTCCCACTACAGACAGGCCACCCTCCCTGCGGGGGCTTCCCTGCTAACAACCCTAGTTAACACTTCCAGTGAAGGGAGAATCCCTTCCTCTGCATCCATATGTCAAGTCCAGAGAAAAGTTCTGATTGGCTTATCCTTTTGGACCAGTCACTGCTGCTAGGGGCTGGAGCATTCTAACCTGGGCTGGATCATTTGCCATCCTTTTGGGGGCAAGCAAGGTCCTTTTAAGAAGAATGCAGAAGAAAAGCATCAGGGAAGGTTTTTAAAAAAGAATATTTACTATGGCTTATTATAATATGTTCTTGAAGAATATATAGTATGGCAATGTAAGAAGTCTTTGGAGAGTTTTAAGCAGGGGACTTGGTCAAATCTAGGTTTACTTCAGATCATCCCAGACACTGTATGAGATCGTAGTTGGAATAGGTAAATGACTAGATGTGGAGAGACTGGTTAGGAGGCTGCTGTAGCTCTGAGGAGAACTGATAAGACCTTAGTTAATTCACTTGGATTTCACCTCCAACCACGGCATCAGCAAGGTGGGAGAGAGAGATAGAGACTACAGACAAGTAGACACACAGGGCTTGATGAGAAGCTGAAGGGAGCAGGGAGAAGAGAGGCTTAAGGAGGATTCACCACCACCTCAAGGGGGTAGTGACTGTCCCCTGGAAGGCCACCTTTCTCTTTGGAAACTAGTTATTAAGTGGTGGCACATTCGGCAGATCTTAATGTTTCTTGAGAATTGTGAGCATTGCTGGCTTATGGTGCACTAACTCAAAAAGGAAGCTGATTGATTATATTTTTCTCCCCTTAAAAAGTTTTCTTTCTTTAAGAAATCAGATAATAGGAGGTGCCGTCAAGACTTCCAGTTCAGAAACAGATGAACGGGAAGAGGTCACTGGCCTGAGGTCCCTACTTTCCCCACCAGCCTGCCCCAGGGCTACTTTAGAAACATTCATTCCCTTGGCATAGTTCTTGCCAGGAAGAATCTTAAGGATTTTAAGGGGAAAAAAGTGACATAATCTGACTTATGTTGTTACAGAGTCCCTCCCTTCTTGAGGTGGACTGAGGGTGGAGGTAAGAATGACATCAAGAGTAGAAGCAGGGACGCAGGGACACAGAGGCAATAATCTTAGAGGCTATGGCAATAATCTAGGATGATAATAGTCAAGGGGGTGAGAAATGGTCATATTCTGAATATATTTTAAGGGTAAAAATCAGTTTTGGTGAAGATTGGATCTGGTGTAAGAAAGAAAGAGAGGTGACAATGACTTCAAACCTGTTGGCCTGGGCCATTGGATTAAACTGATTTGGGTAAGGTTCTGGGGGGAGTAAGTCGGGAGGAAGGTCAAGGGGTCTGAGTGAGACACATTAAGCTTGCGACGTTGAACATGCCTTACACAGACCTCTTGTCCACTTGACACCTTACTGGAAGCAGACAACAGGAATTCAGAGGAAAGATCCAGGCTCGGAAAGAAATCTGGGCATCATCAGCATGTACCTGACATTTAAATCCCTGAGACTAGATGAGACCACCCAGGGGGTGATTGAAGGTATACAGATAATAGATGAGAGCAAGGATGGAGCCCTGGGACACTCTGGCATTCAGAGGTGGGGACATGAGGAAGAAACAACAAAGGGAAACAACAGTCAGGGAGGTGGGTGGAAAATCAAGAGTGCTATCACAGAAGCCAGGTGAAGAGAGTAATCAAACAAGAGGAAATGACTCACTGGTAGCAAAAGCTGTAGGATCAGGACTAAGACCTCCCCATTGGATCTAGCAACATGGAGGATAGGTCTATGTGTGCTTTTGGACCCAAGTTTAACCTTTCAAGTAAGTCATTGTTCCTGCCTTGAAGGAGAATACCGCCATGCAAAAAGGGTCACTTAAGATTAACTGAAATAAATCTAAGGTATGAAGATAGTACCGTGGGAGTCCAGCAGAGGGGAGAGTACTTCTGGCTTTTATGGGGTGAATCGAGGTCAAATTCACTGATGTCTTCATTTGTTCATTCATTCATTCCACAAATATTTTTGGGTGCCAGGGACTGGGAGGAAGGGAGATGGTAGAGTTACTGTTAAAAGGTATAAAGTTTCAGTTTTGCAGATGAAAGTTCTGGAAACAAATGGTGCTGGTTGCACAACAGTATGGGTATACTTAACAGCACTGAGCTGTATACTTAAAAATGGCTAAGCTCATCTATTCTGTTATCTGTACTTTATCACAATAAAAAAACAGAGAGAAAAACCTTACAATTCCCCCTCTCCCACCCCATGAACTTAGTTGGGAATATGATGTTTGAAATGGATGGCATTTTAGTAGAAGGAAATGACGTGGAGAGAAGCAGAGGAAGACATCTAGCCAGAAGGGATGCTGGGAAGGAAGGGACTGGCTATCAGTCCTTTTTGTCTGGATTGTAGGGCTCATTGGGGGAGACCATGCAAGCTGAGCTTGCAGCGTTAGGCCGGGCCGGTCAGTGCAGGCCTGGCAGCCTGGCTGTAGAATTGGGCTGGCCTTCTTAGATTCTGGGAGCCTCTGGAAGTTCCTGCCCAGGGGAGTGTCATTCCAAAGGAGTGCATTTAGGAGATTAATCTCATTAATCCTTCCTGCTAAACCATTGCCTATTAAAAGCTGTGGGATTGAGGCATGCATTTGTGTGGTGAAAATTGTAGGCCAGCAGAAAGTTAGATACCCAGGCATGTGTTAGTGAATTGAGTAGGCTATTTTTCCACCCATTTTACAAATATTTACTGATGACTATCTAAATGCCCATAGTGTGCTAGGCAGTGGGGGTAAAGGAAGGAACGAATTTACTAAATCTCTTCTCTTGATAAACCTACAGTGTAGGAAACCCCATTCCTAAATAAGAAATGATGCTGCATTGTGCCAAAGTGTTGCCATAAACATCTCACCAGAGTTCCATGGGAACTGAGAGGAGGGTGTGCCCCGCCTGCCTGGGACACTGGGGAGGCTTCCCAGGAAAGATTTCACAGTGGATTTGAAGGATGAGCAGCATTTCCTAGGCAGAGAAGTGGAGATGGGCATCCTGGGAGGAGGGTAAATCAAAACTTATTGGGAGTTGTTAAGTTTAAAGAAAATGTATAAATATTCTCTTTTAAAGGTAAACTCTTATTTCATTGGCTTTTAGGTAGTGCTGACTAGAGTGCATGCTTTTGGACCCACGCTCAACTCTTCAAATGTGGAATCCTAGGCCTTCATTGGTGAGTTTGTTTGATACCTTCTTACCAATTACGCTATCACGGATCCGTGGTTATCATTGGCACTGCTCTGTGGAAGTTACCAAGCCTGGCCCCTAGAGAAGCCTACCGTAGAGGTGGAAAGGATCCACAGGAGAAGCGGTAGCTGTGGAGAGGGTAGACTTCTGCGGTAGACTTCTGCGGTAGCTGTGGAGAGGGGGCCGGAGGAGGCACAGCCAGGGTTGGAGGGAGTAGATGCCACTGACCTCAAGGAGAGGTGGGTGGAGCTTTGGCTTTGTTGGAAGGAATAGTCCAGAGAAGAGAGAAATAAGCTTTTTGGGCTTGAGATGTTGGGTAGAAGATATAATGGAGGTGGGCTCAGCAGCAGACCCTCAGGAACAGAAACGTCATCCAAAGGCATCATGAGCAAGAACTTGGGCGGGATCTGCTGGTGTCTGACTTTTTCTAGACCAGCGTCAGCAAACTTTTCTATAAAGGATAAAATGATAAATAGTTTTGGGTTCATGGGCCCTATGGTCTCTGTCATAGCTACTCAGCTCTGCCATTGAAGTATGAAAGGAGCCATAGAGAATACATAAATGATGGGTGTGTCTGTGTTCCAATAAAGCTTTATTTACAAAACAGGTAGTGGGCTAGATTTGGTCTGCGGGCTATAGTTTGCCCACTCCTTTCTGAACTCTGAATACTGGGCTAAGGCACTTGGACCTTTTCCTGTAGGCACTGGGGAACCATTAAAGTTGTTTTGTGCAAATAAGTGAAATGGCAGAAGTGACATGTTAGGAACATTCATGTGATACCTGGACAAGAGACATGGGCCCTATTCAAAGGCAGCAGCAGCAATCCAGGCGTGAAGTCATGTGGGTAACAGTGGTTAAAGTGAGAGCAAAAGACCAATCGAAGAGCTATTGCCAAGGGAGAACCATAGGATTTACAGTCTTCTTAGACTTTAAAGACAGGAGCCAAAGAAGATGAAAATGTAGACTTGGGAGTTTACACGGCACCATTGACAAAAATGTGGATACTGGGTATGGTGAAGAGTGGTTGACCTGTCTGGTTTCAGACCCACTGAATTGGAGATGACAGCAGTTCATTGGAGATGTCCAGGAGACAACTGGAAATGTGAGGCTGAAGCCGGGACTTAGAAGGGCAGGTGTGGAGATGTAGAACAGGCCATCGGATTAAATACATTCTCCCCATGACGAGCAGAGGGCTGAGCACTAGGGAGCGCAATAACTCTAGGATGGAAAGAAGAAGGTGGAAGAGATCCAGACGCCAAGGAAGAGAGCATCTCAGGAAGGGAAAAGAATAAGGGAGGAGGGACGGGAAAGAAGGCTGCCAAATCTGTAACAAGGTGGCTACAGATGGCCTTGAGAAATGTGATGTGTGATGCCACGAGGAGGGACGAGGGGAGGAAGAAGAGGAGAGGAGGCCGGGGTTGCAGAGGGTCCACCAGACAAAAGGAATCAGGAAGGAATCAGAGACATTAGTAATGGAGACTGCTCATAAGGGAGACACATAAGATTTTAGTGTTTGCACATCAAAACAACATTTTCTTGAGCTTTGAGGCGGGCAAAGCATGCTGTGACCAGTTCTCGTTTCCTTCTCTGGAAACGAGCTGTGTTTGGGAGTTTGCGTGTACATTGGGCTTGCTTTGTGTTCTTCTGCGCCCTCTGAGGTGTGGTGCTCATAGCTCTGCCACAGCTTGCACCACGGGACCAGCCCATCCAAGTTTGGGCTCTTGCCATGAGACAAGATGTGATCTGTTCAGGAAATACTTGCATTTGCCTAAGTTTGGAGGACCAGGAGATTGGAATAAACCTTCTTACTGCAGAGTCTTATCAAGTATAGTCATTCATTCACCTAGATATCAATTTATAATACTCTGGTTATTTCAAATGCACCTTCGTTAGTTTGAATTCTCAGTGGTTTTGGCTTGGTTTATGTGAATATAGAAGTTAAAGATAGAGTAATAAAAGGAACAGGTGTCACTGGTTTAGGGCCACCATTTATTTATCGAGCATTCACTGTGTACCTGGTACAGTGCTGAGTGCTCTGTAGCTGTCACTTTATTTTATCTTTGCGACAACCTGTGACACAGGAAGTAGTATTTTCATTTCAGCAATAAGGAAATCAAATCACAGGTTGAGTAACCTGCCCAAGGTTGCAGGGAATTTGAACCCAGCTCTATCTGACCCCTAGTTTATGCTGCTCCCTGTTTCCCCATCTAAGGCTAGAATTCCTCCTCCTACACACACAGAAGTACTAGAGACAGATTGAGCGCTTCCGGTTAAATATTCAGAGACTCCAGTGGGTGTTGCCACTTCCTAGGCATCTCTAAAAGGGTGGAAGGAGTGTGGGATCTCTGGAAGAGACTAAGTCCCACTTCACACTCACTTTAACTGTTTCACTAGATAAAGTCTCCCTTCAGTTGGAGAAGGTGGCAGCCTTGGGCTTGAAAAGGAAACATGACAGTCAGACTCCAGTCCTGGCTCTAAGGAAATGATAACCTACTTTCTGTTTAAATGCTGGTATTTCTCTCGGCTCACCTCCAACTTCAAGCTTTGAGGACAGGGTCCTGTTTCGTCTTGTTTAGTTCTGTGGCCCCAGCATCTACATAGTAGCAGACATGCAGTATGTTGTCACTAAATATTAGTTGCTTCTAATGAGCCAGGCGACTTGGGACAAGGTGCCTCCCCTCTGCGTGCCAGGCACTGCTCTCAGCACTGTGGTGATAGAAGTGACACACGACCAGTGCTCTGTCCTCATTAGGCAGACATCCTGCTAGGGGAGACAGACCGCACAGACGGATGAGATGTGCAGTGACGGAAGGTCAGGCAGGCATGCTAATGCTCTGAGTAAAATAAAGTGAGAGGAGGAGAGGAGGGTGACAGGGCTGATAGTGTAGGCAGGGTCATCAGGAAGTCCTCACCAAGAAGTGAAGTGAGACAGTGAGGCTGTTGGGGGAACATGTCATAATAATGCTATTGAGATGACAATAAATATGCCAACTGAGCCTTTGATGCTTTGGTTTAATTCCTTCACTTGGCTGTGGTTGCTAACACCCAGCTAACTGTTCCCCTCAGCAAGGGCTCCCTCTTCAGACTCACGTCTCCGGCTGAGCTGAGCGCTCCCTTCCTCTCCTTGGTCTGCTCACTCTCCTAGTCTGGCCTGCCCTCTCCTAGGTCTCCTCCAGCCTCAAAGACCTCAGCCTCTGCAGTCTGCTTTGCCAGTTTTCTTTTCTTTGTCCTTAACTTAATAAGGCTTTGCTTGGTCCCTTTCCTGTCACCCTAAGTGTTCTCCCAGGGTGACCTCATCCACTGCTTACCTCTATCTAGAAGTCACCCAGGTCTACATATTCAGCCCAGAGCCTCCTCCCAGCCTGCACTTCTAGCTGCTGCCCTGTAGGCACCTCAAACTCATCCCACCCCCGACCGGTGCCAGATGTATCTCTGTCTGTCTGCTGCCTGTCTTGGGTGGGACTACACCCCCTCAGTTCTGTCTACTGTAGGAGTCATCCTTGGCTTTGTCCTTCCCCTCAACTGTCATCATCCATCGGTTGCCACATCCTGAAGAGCCCATCTTTCTAATTTGTCACCTCACTCCTTCCCCCTCTGCACTCCTTCATTTAGGGACTCACCACATGGATTTTTTTTTAAAACAGCCTCTCCATTGGTCGCTCTGTGTCCATCTTTGTCCTCCCTCGTTCCACCCCCACACTCCTATCAGCATGATGTTTCTAACTCACACATCTGATCATGGTTTTCTTCTGTTTAAAAGCCCCCAAGGGCTTCTCATTGCTTCTAGAATAAAACCTAAGCTCTGTCAGCAGGCCTGCAGTCCTTTTCAGAATCTGGCCTGCGGCCGTCTTCCTCACTGCACTTTTCCCTAGCCCATATCTCTAACCTCGGCCCAGGTTTCCAACAGCCATAA
This sequence comes from Macrotus californicus, assembly GCA_007922815.1. Lineage (NCBI taxonomy): Eukaryota > Metazoa > Chordata > Mammalia > Chiroptera > Phyllostomidae > Macrotus > Macrotus californicus. The sequence goes on from VMDR010001051.1 coordinate 81,549, forward strand.
CCTCTGGGTGCCTTTGCCTGTGCCGGCCTTCTCCTGGGAATGACCCGCCCCTGTTCCCCATGTTGGTAACTCAGCTCGAATTTCCATTCTTCTGGACACCTTCCTCCCCATCTTGCACTTCTCTGTGACCTGGAGATGACCTTCCTCCTGGCTCCCAGAACACCCTGCATTTCTCTCTCTCCCAAAGCACTTACCAGAATAACTGTTGATTTACTCACTATCTGTTATGCTCAGTAAACTGAGCTCCTTAAGGGTGGGGCCCACACACACAGTCTCTGGGTTCTTGGTGCCAGCCCGGTGCACCTGGCTCAAGAAGTGTTTGTTCAAAGAGTGAAAGTAGCAAAGTCTGTTTGTGCAGCCGAACAGCAGATTTATAGCGTGGTCAAATGTATGTGACATTGGAGGTTGACTGGCCATTGAGTTGGATGGGGCCCCTCTTTCTCCTCACTTTGAGTGCAGCATAGCTTGTTCTGGACTTGAGTTTGTGGCTGTCTGTTCTGTCTACCAGCACACTGAGGCCTTGGGAATAGGACCTCTCTGTATTCTTTACTCCTGACTTAAAAACACAAAAACAAACAAACAAAAAAACCCTCCTTCCCTGGTTGGTGTGGCTCAGTGGGTTGAGCACTGGCCTGTAAGCCAAAATGTCACCAGTTGGATTTCTGGTTAGTGTACACGCCTGGGTTACTGGCCAGGTACCCGGTTGGGGGCATGTGGGAGGCAGCTGATGTATGTTTCTCTCGCTCTCTTTCTCCCTCCCTTCCCCTGTCTCTAAAAAATAAGTAAAATCTTAAAAGAAAACCTGTTATTGATGGGATAGTAATAGCTATTCAAAATGAAAAATCATCCATCAAGAAATGCTCAGGAATGAGATCCACCCAGCTTTATCCTGGATGAATCCCAAATTTTCTAAATTAGCAACTAATGATTCTCGCTAACTGCTGACAGCTTTCCCCCCGCAGTTCAGCTGAGAATGCTTTTCTGGCTGGAGGATGAGGATAGCTGGTGGTCCTTTGTGGAAGTGCTCAAGAGCCTCTTTATCTTCATTAAGTCCTCAGTGATTCTACGGAGTGGGCCCTGGCCCCAGGGGTGCCAGGTCCAGGCCCAGACTCCCCATGGGTGCTGGCACAGAGCACCGCGGAGATAGCCAACACGTTCTCCTGTTTTCACTGGGGCCTTCAGCTGGTTGCTTGTTGCGTCTTCTTGACTCCCTAGTTCCGCCACACAACTGGGGAGTTGTGCTGAGAATGCAGCCTTTACCTGGGGGTCCACGGTAATCTGAGAGCACTTTCTAGAAGAAGCCCTTCTTAACACAGAGGTGTCCTGCTGCCTGGGGTGCTCCAGCAGGCACTTGGGACTGCTGTCCTTGCCTGGAAATACTTAGGATGCCGTTTTCCCTTTCAAGGACTTCCCATAGCTGTCCCTCGACATGGAATGTGTTTTCCTTCTGGTTTGCTTAGTTCATGCCTATTCACCCTTCAGAGGACAGCCCATTGAGCTCTTTTGGGGAAGCCTTTCCCACCTCCCTGATAAGGTCTTATCATCACCATTACCATTATCTTTTTATACTGCTTAGTGATGACTCACTGCTCACCACGTGACCAGCACTGTCAGAGTGCTTGCTGGGTAACCACTTAGCATTAGGGCCTCAGAAGGTTTCAGCTGAGGTGTTATCACTGTTATCCCAATGATGCCATTCAAGGAAACTGCCGTCCAGGTCAACTGAGGACATGCGAGCAGGGGTTTGGCCCTGGTGCCTGACTGGGTTGGTGCTCTTAGCCATTCTGCTATGCTCCACAGGTCCCTCTGCCACGCATTCCAGTAGCGCATTATCCTGCTGATCCGCAGCACTCATTGCAGAGGTCATTTTACATGTGTTTGCGCGGTTATAAATAAATGAATGTTTGCTCCCCTACTGGGCAGCCCCCGTAGCCCCGTGATGGCAGGAGCCTGACATCGACTTACGTGCTCCAGAGTTGACTGATAGCCTGCCTGACTGCCCAGACAGCCACACACGCTGTCTGTCCTTGCCCCTTGCATCACGGACGTCTGTGCTAGGAATGGCCAAGGGGTTCCCCAGGGCCCCTCGAGTTTTGGCCTACACTCTTAAACCAACCCCCCTCCCACTCTTCTTCCACTCCCTTCCCTGTCTGAGCCAGCTGTGCTAAGGAAGCCCCTGTGCCTTGGCAGGGCCTGTCCCTTGGCACACTCCCTTAGTTCTCTTCTTGTAACCCCACGTCATTCCTTTGTAAGGAAGCAAGCCCTTTCTCCTCCCAGGACAGGGCCAGCATCTTTCCTCTGCTCTTCTGGACTGATATCCGCTCTGGGGGATGGCTCCGACCACCACGGGTCACAACAACCTGTGTGCCTGACCTCATCTTTCTGGAGCCCCTCAGGACCAGCCTGGTGTGGTCTCTGTGACAGGGCAGAGCCTGGTACACTCAGGCCGAGGGGCTGCCCGAGGGAGGAGGGGTGGGCAGAAGTTATTACCGTAAGGGCAGCTGGCCCATGCTGCTGCTTGTGTGCACGTTGCCTGTGCTGGTGACTGTGTGCACATCTGTAGTTCTTGCTCGACGTTTTACCTGCATAATTCATCCTTATATGAATCGGAGACATGTCTCCCTCCCTCAGGTCTCATGTGGCACTTTGAATAATAGATATTTCATAGCTATTGGCTAAATAAATATTTTCTCCTCTCCCAAGCCAGAGATGCCTCCTCTTTCCCCCACCTTGGTACCTTGGCAACCACTTCAGAGGGTTGTTGTGAAGAGGGCTGTCAGGACCCTCTTCCCAGACCCCATTCAGGTCTCAGTGATGTGAAAGCCCCAGCTGGACTCCAGCAGGCTGGTCAGGGAAATGGCTACTCTGCTTAGCAGGAGGGAAGCCCAGTCCTCTGGGGGACCTTACCGGGCCTCCAGAGCCCGCTGGGGCCAGGCTGGCTGAGCTCTGAGTGACACTGGTTTTGAGCGGGCAAAATAAAAATAAAAAAGTGGCTTCTGGCCAAGTGGGGAAAGTGGGCATGGGGGAGGAGCACAGGAGCACACCAGCCATGCCGCCGGCACATTTGCCGCAAACTGAGATTGGCGGGTGGCCTCCAGGACGAGGGTGCCTTTCAAGGGCACTGGTCACACTGGTCTCAGTGGGGCCTGCTGCAGAATGGCAGCTCTGTGCCTGCTAGGGGTGTGACAAGACAAACCACACCACTCTCTAAGCCCCAGGGTCCTCGCCTGTAAGAGGGGATGGTGAAAATATTGACAGTAATCCCTGTGTGAGGTTCTTGTGCAGGTGGGATGAAAGTGTGCACTCATGTGGAAAAGTTCTGCATTGTACATGCATGTAGAAAACACCAAGTATCTGCCTCCACTGTTGCTTTTAAAAAGTGGTACCGTGAATAACAATTGTAAGCAGACGTTGGAAGAGATACAAAGTCTGGATGCACAGTTAAAGGCTGTGAGGAGTGTGTGCACGTGCTTGTATGTGTGTGTGTGTGTGAGAGAGACAGAGAGAGAGAGAGAGAAAAGCACTCTGTGGATTGCAAGTTATCTGCAGTCTTATTGTGAGCACAAAAATATCTGTTGCCGTTTTGGCTTTGGGAAAAATGAGAACAATTGTATGATGTTAAGTCTAAGTTTGTTGTTGTTTTGGAGGGAGACTTTTCAGAGAGGTCTTTATTGGAATCTTGCCCAGAGGCTCTGTGACCCACATTGGGGATCCTGGGTGCCAGATGCCTGAATAGCACCTGATACAGGGGAGCGTTGCTGTGGTAACTGTTAGCTTTTAAATACTTAATGATAAACATTTAATATACAGTAATATAATGAGTTCTTATAGGCTCATTGACAGTGAATGGTAGGAATTATCTCTGGACTTGAGAAATTCTCACTCAGAACTTTGTGTCTAGTAAAGCTGAATAAATTTAAATGATTTATTCAGAATTTGGTATGGACAACTACCATTGTTTTCTCAATGTCAGAAATACTTTCTTAGCATCGACTGCTCTTGTATTTGTCTCCATTCTGTGCCATGTCCTTGCCTCTACCCGTCTTCCTCTGAAAATAAAAGTGAACAAAAATTACCTATTTTAAAAAATGTAGAGACTTTTTTTTTATTTTTATCCTAACATGAGTACATGTTTTCATTGCTTTCAGAGATAGAGGGAGAGAGGATTTAGAGAGACAGGAAGAGGGGGAGAGAGAGAGGGAGAGAAACATTGATGTGAGAAACATTGATTGGTTGCCTTTCTTAAGCACCCCAACCAGGGATCGAACCCACAACCCAGGCATGTGCCCAGGCATGGGAATTGAACCCAAGACCTTTCTGTCTGTGGGATGATGCCCAACCACCTGAGACATACCTGCCAGGGCAAAAATATATAGATATTTTTAAGCTGAGGTTGGAAACTGTTTGTTCACCGGCTGCATCTGGCCTGTAGATGTATTTTGTTCAGCACTCACAATGTTTTAAAACTTTTACGTTAGTGACTAACATTTAAAAATTGTTAGGTGTTGTCTTGAAATCTGGATCCCCAGCTCTTCACGAAAAACCGAAGGCCTGGCCGCACGGGGTCCATCCTCCCTCACAGCAGTGCTGCAGAGCGCACCTCCGCACACACACGCACACAATGGGACTGCTCTCTGGTTGGCCTGCTCTGCCCAGTTGCTGCAGCTTTACGTGGCCTGTAGGCAAGTGAGCCTGTTCGATGCAACCAGTGCCTGCTCGACACTGTGCATTACTTTAAAACCCATTCACTAGCAACTTTGATCACAGACAGGAAGGTCATTTCACTCGCTGAGTTGTCCTTTCCATGATAACCCATGTGGCCTCTATAGTGTCTTATTTAGGCCACGTGGGGTTTGGTAGAGTCACCTTCTCCCCGCCCCGCCGTGCAAATTTCTCATTAACAGTTTTTAAGAAGTCTTCAGCAAGCCTTATAAGTCAGCAAAGTGTTGGATAATGTAGGACAATGTTGGATAATATAAATTTTGATTGCCTCTATTTAAGGGACATTGAAAACAAGTGTACTGCTTTAATTCAGTAACTAGTGATGGTGTAAATTTGAGCTGTTATAGACACTTAGCCCTTTTTCCTTGCCATCTCATAGCAGTGGCTTTGATCTGGCATAGTTCTCTTTGAAGCAGGTGAGGACTTTGACAGCCTTCCTGCTGGGTGCCGTCCCCAGCGCGGTTTTCCTCTCAGGCAGGTCCCTCCTTGCCGGCAGCGAGCGCACAGGGACGGTGCCCATACGCCCATGTGCAGAGATGGGGGGCTGCCACGGGTGAGGGGCTCCCACAGTGGTTACTTTAGGGGAGTCCTCACAAACACTGACATCATAAAGAATTGTTGTCCTCTGAGCTTTTAAATTTTCTTGTTTTTGTCATCATGAAAGACTACACACACTTAACAAATTCAGACAACACTCAACTGCATTAACTTAAAGCAAAAATGTCTTCTGTGACCCCACCACCTCAATCTCCCCAAAGACAGACACTTTCGAGACTTTGTTGGATACAGTCCTGGACTTTGTCATTTGCTTGTGTCCCCCCACCCCTCAACCCCTGCCTAATTGTCCTCCAAAAAGGCTGTACCAATTCATGATCCTCCCACAAGTGTCCAGTTATTGCTCCAATACTCTAGTTTTTGCTTAAACATGTATAAGAAAAGTAAATTTTAAAAACTCACCAATATGCCATCAAAATGATATATTCAGCTTAGAAAAACATTCAAAATACATAAATCTATAGATGTAATTAAATGATTTTCATGCCTTGATTTTGGTGGTTATCATCTTGTAGGGTGACAAAAATGCTCCCCAACTACTGTAACCAATTTAATTGTTAAATACTTATGTGAGGATTGCACTTGCCCTGGTAGCCTTTGGAAGAATAACAGCCAAATCACAGCCTCCTTTTCCTCAGCTCTCCCAGGGCTGCCTTGTCCCTCCCACCAAGGCTGGGTCAGCGCTAAACGGGCCACACCAGGGAGTGCCAGGCAGTAGGCCCAAGAGACTTAGGGAGAGGGAAGTGGCAGGTGACACAGTGAGGCACCAAGGGCCCCCCACATCACCTCCTTACATCTGAAGGTCAGGTTCTTCCCACGTGTGTTTTCTCATAGCAGGCACTCCCCTCTCCTCGCTATTTATATCTGGGGACACTTGAGCTTAAAGAAGGTCTGACTTGCTGTCGCACAGCTGGTGACAGTGCATTGGACACAGGTCTTCTGATCCCAGAGGTAGTGGAGTCAGACCCCTGGAAGGCTTTGTGCATGCAGCGCATGGTCGATGTTTTCCTTTCTGAGCTGGGGGTGCCGGGAGGAAGGGAAGTGACGTTCCTGGACTTCCTGGGGCCACTTTTGTCCACAGTTCTCTCTGCAGAGTACTGACATTTATGATCATGTTTTAGAGCATTTCCTTAACATTTCGGGACGGTCTGTGAATTCTTGATAAGGAGCCTTAACAGATCAGACGTGGTTGATAACTGTTGATCCGGAATATATCTTTTTCTCTTTAGAAAGGACAGGTCTCTGGAGATGGTTAGCTTACCACCTGCTAACTGCATGTGAAATTTTGAATTCTGTCTTCTCCAGAGGCCTCCTCTCTGTCTCTTTGACCTGGTGTCTGGCTTTGATAACAGTTTATCCTGTATTGGCCAAAGCTCCTTAGCACTAACCTCACTTCTGAGCCTGTCAATAGATTTGATGCCCAGACCACATATTTTCCCAGGGTGCCTTTGCTTCCTTAGACCCAAGCAGGGTGGTCTGGTCTGGGGAAAACAGGGATGTGGAGCCAGATAGACCCAGGTTCACCACTTTTACTAGGAGCATGAACGTTTGGCTGTTGACTTCACCTCTCTGAGACTCAGAGTCCCCCTTCTGGAAAACAGGTAATAGTAAGTCAGCCTTGTAGGGCCATTCTGAAGAATGCATGAATTAACATCTGAAAGGTGCCTTTGAGATGTGCAGCACAGAACAGATACTTTATAAATGTAAATCCTCTCTCATTTTCCTGGTGTGGAGAGAAGCTTCTTCTCTGGGGATGCCTGGAACTGGTAGTGCTGGCCAGGGACCCTGAGCCAGGGGAAGGCCACCACGTGAGCCCTGAGATGACTCATGTGCAATGGGCACTCTCAGGAGCTCGGCATTTGGAGGGGGCTCAATGGACAGAGATGGTATAATATGTGCAATAATAAGAATCAATTAAAAGAGGGAAGATTAATTAACCTCCAGGTGGGGTAGAGTGGAAGAAATCATCAAGCAAGTAGGGTATTGAAGGTTGAATAGGAGCTTGACAGAGAAATAGGACCATATAATAGGCAACTTTCTTCATTAGTAATAAAGTTACATCATCTTTATGTATATACTTTAACTCTTACCAATACACTGATGTATTCAATTCATCCTCTCTCTTTTCTCTTTCCTCATATTCCACCTCTCCTTCTATCTACCCTACTTTAAGGTACTCAGCCACTAAACATTTCTTAAGGAATTTCTTTATGCTTTAGTAAATTCTCAGAGTATGATGCTACTTTATTCTGTTAGGTTTTTCACAAGAGCTTGGGTGTAGCTAACTTTTTCCATTCCTTTTTTCTACTGTATGACTAAGTTCCTTGTTTTCTTGGCAGTGACAAACTACCGGCCATTCGATGGTTACTGAGTCACTCATGTACACCAGGGCCATGTGTCATCCCATTTAGTCGCCAGAACAACTTTGTAGAACAGGGACTGTTCATTCTTTCTTATGGACGAGGAAACTGAGTCTTAGAGAGGTTAATACACTGAATATCACAGAAGTTGGGGAGCCACAGTTCAGCTCTGGGGTTCTCTTCCCTTTCCTCTCCTCAGGGTCTTGCACGCAGTAGGTGGGCAGCGAGCACTTGTTGGAGGAATGAGAGGGCCACCACACACCCATCGGTTTAACCCATGCTGCTGGTTTTGTAACCCTGGGCGAGGTGATAGCACTCATCACTTAGCTTCCCACCTGTAAGTGGGGACCCAGAATCACATAGCAGTACTAAGTGATGAAAAACTCAATTTCCCATCCTTTTTCTTTTATTTCTGAGGTACTTGCAAGCTTTGTCTCTCCCCTATAAGGACTCTTTGAGGGAGTGCAGTGCAGGCACAGTGCTCCGAGAGCCCAGCCTGGGAGTCGGAGACTTGGGTTCCAGCTTCGCTCCTGCTGATGCCTCCCCAGTCGCAGTGGGTAAATCCCACCCCCTCTGCAGAATTACATTTCCTCGGTGCAGTTTGGGGTTCAGGTGGTCCCTAAATATTCTGATCACTATATGACATCCTATCGCAGAGTGAAACTGTGGAGTGTGCCAGAAGGAACACAGGCATTGGTGTGGAGAAGACCTGAGTGGGAATCCTGGCCCCTGTCTTCCCAGCTCTGTGACGCTGGGCAAATCCCCTAACCTCCCTGATACTCATTGTCCACATCTGTAAATAGGTCAGATAGGACCCACCTCCAGGATCACTCTGGGGGGGGGGGTGTTACAGGAATCCAGGTAAACACAGTCAGTGCCCTTTCCTCTGTTTCCAACTCCTGAGTGCTTTGGTTTTATACCTCACAACACCCTAAGACACTCAGCCCAGCTCAGGTTTCTTGAAGCTCTTTTGTGCTGTTAAGAAACTCCTAAAGGAAGTCACCGTTCTACCTCGTTGAGCTTTATTAGCATTTCAGTGACAGTGCTTTATTTCCTCCACCCTTCTCCTTCCTTGCACGCAGCAGCTGCAGTGAGTCAGTTTGCATGTATATAATTTTTTCTGCGCCTACTTGAAGAGAGAACCCCATTCATCTAGCAAATGTTTGCCATGCCCAGCCATGTTAGGAGGTGGGACACAGAGAGGAATAGACTTACAGTCACTGCCCTCGAAGAGCTCTCAGAGAGAAAGCGTGCAAATAGTCTGTGCTGAGACTTGGGCTTGTGACATCATCACGGTACACAACAGGGTGCTGTGGGAAAAGAGAGCACTGAGTGGCTCTCTCTGGGGAATTGGAAGGGGTCTCGTAGACAAGAGGTGGCTTTTGAGCAAGTCTTAAGGCAGGGGTAGGCAAGATGGACCAAATGATTGTCAATCCAGTGACAAATATTGTTTAGTCATTGGTAATCTGTCTTTCCTCCGTGTGATCAATCACTTAGGACAAAGCATGATGCACATTAGACCCCCAGGAAACATTTCTTGAAAGAAAAAACAAAAACCCTTTTAGATGAGAAAACCCAATGAAAAGACTTGGCTTTTCATAATCAAGACATCATTGAGCTAAGGATTCAAGATCCATACAGAAGTGTACCATATTCTAAAACAAGAAAAAAATAAAAATTTCTTCTGACAATTTGAAGAGAGAGAGAGAGAGAGAGAATTTGTGCTGCAAAAGTCCAGACAGAGCATTCCAGCCTGTAGGAGCCACAAAGTGGAGGCCAAAGCCCTTGGGGAGGTGACACCTGGGTGTTTGTCTAGAGCTGTGGCCGAGAGGTGGAGGGCCTGAGTGGCCATGTCCCATGGTCATCCTTACACTAACAGCTCCAGACCTTTCTTCCGAGCCCCCAGCTTACATACCCATTGCCCATGCAACATCCACACTTTGATGTTTCAAGGGCATCCTAGACCCAGCATAATGAAATAGGGGTCTTATTATTTTTTCTTCAAAAGAACAAAAAGGCAAAAACGTAACCCTGCTCTTCCCCACTCTCCCCCATATTATGTGGTAGCACCACTTACCTGGTTACCCAGGCCCAAAATGTAGGCATTTTTGATGCTGCTCATCCCTTTGATCCTCGCATTGCCTGTTTGCAATTCTTAATAGCTGTCCCATCAGAATATATCTCAAAAGCCTCCTTACCCTCATCCAGATGTCCCCCATCTCTCAGCAGGGCTCCCTATTTCCACTCTATCCTCAGTCTTCTACATAGTCAGGCAAAATGACCTTTTAAAAAGTAAACAGGATCACATCACTTCCCTGCTCAGAACTCCCCAATAGTTTCCTAGCATCCTAGGAATAGAATCTAAACTCCTTGCCATTGCCTACCAGCCCCTCCTACTTCTCCTGTCTCATCTCTTAGCACTCTCCACTTTGCTCATTCCATTCCAGCCACTGTGTTTCTTGCCTCCAGGCCTTTGCATTTGCTGTTATCTGTCTGGACCACTCTTACCCAGCATCTTTGCCTGGCTCACCTTTACTTCATGCTGGTTTCTGTTCAGGTGGTCTTTCAACATGTACAAAAGTACTTTTTCACTCCATCCCTTGCCCTATCACTCTGTGTTCTTACCCTACTTTATTTTTCTTCATTAGCACTCATCACTACCTAACTCTACATGAGGTTTATTTGTCTTTGTTGTTTGTCTTACCCCACTAGAACATAGATCTGTGAGGAAGGGTTCTTGTCTTATCTACCGCATTTACCACTCTATCCCCAGGACCTAGAACAGAGCCTCCTGGCACACGGTAGGGGATCATCATATATCAGATAGGTGAATGAAAAAAATGAATGAATGTATGTGAGTTAAGACTTTGGTGTTTATTCCGTGGGTAGTGCAAATCTAGTAGACATCTTTCAGGAGGTGAGTGACGTGGTCAGCACTTTTATTTTAGAAAGCCAGCTGGTGACAGTGTGGGGGCTGGACCGTAGGAGGAGGCAGCAGAACTAGTTAGAGGCAGTTAAAATGGTCCAGGAAATTGCTACTGAGCCCTGTGTAGAGCTGTGGGGATGGAGAAGAGCGAACCAATGACAGAATATGAAAAACTGAGTATCTTTGGCTCCTATTGGGAGAACTGGGTACAGTGATTCCTTTATGAGAGAAACTGGAGGGGATAGCTAGTCTGGGGAGAGGCTGGCAACGCTCCATGGCAAGTTCCCCCCCAGGCAGATGTCGGCAAGGGTGCATGTCCTGAGCAATGCTGCTGGCCCTCTGAGGAGTGACTGCTGCCCCACAGACGCCCCCATTCAGTCTCCCAGAGTGGAGTCCAGGTGACGGTGCCAGTGAGTCTGACTCCCCTTCCTGCAGACAGTCCCTTGATCCTCTTGCACACTGCAAGCCACACTAAGTCACTGCAAGATGCTTGCTCTAAAACAATCTTTTTTTTTTTTAATTTTTATTTTTAGAATGCCTAGGCTCTGCCCAAATTTCAGGCCAGGTTTACTAATAACTTGGGGGGTTCAGCATCTTCCTTACCACAAACATGCACAGGAACTCTTGTGCTCTGTCGGGTATCAGGGAGTCAGACCGACAGAGGGCACCCATTCCTAGCCCAGTCATAGGCATGCGGCCTGGTACTGACTGCCTCTTGAGAACTTTCTCCTTAAGCTTGAATTATTTCTTCTTCCCCAAATCCCCAATTCTCTCCAATTTTGATGAAAAGTCTTTCATCTTTGATTAAACACATTCTTACCCGTCTTGCAGAGGTGTCCCCTCTTTGTCCCTCTCCAAGAGTATGGCATCCTAGGCCTTGGCCCAAAGTTCCCAGTCCTGTTCATGGCACCATATGAAGTGAAATGCTGTGCCATCTGTATAGTCAGATGCCCACCTCCCACATCTCCTTCTCTCTTCCAAAGGTCCAGATGTCATCAGAATAACATTAATAACTACCCTGTAGAGCCTCCTGTATGCCAGGTACTGTGTCAAGCACTTTACACACATTCTTTCTAATCCTCACCACCCTGCAGGGGGGAGTTGCATTATCATTTTTGAAGTTGAAGAGGCTGAGGCTGCACACTAAGGTGGAGCTTAGTAGCTAAGAGCACACACTTGGAGTCAAACACACCCGGTTTTGAATCCCAGCTAGCTGTGGACCATGGGCATGCCACTTAATCTTTTAGCCTTCCATTTCCATATCCAGAAAATGGAGACAGTATAGAAAGGGTTCACGGGGTTGCTGTGAAAGTAAGTGAACTAGAGCATGTTCTTTCCTAAGGACGCGAGTGCTTGTTGGCTGCACTCTGGACTTCGTGCCGCCCTGTACTCAGAGGTTGTTGGGCCGTCCTGGCAGCATCTGGGAATATCTGCCTTACTGACCCTGCTTGCCTTACTTCTTTCTTTCCCATGTTTGAGATGTGTATTCACACCCTGGAGCTGACCTGGCCATTTGGATGACACTGACCCGGTGATCTGCACATAAACTCAAGCCATAGCCTGCGTCCAGCAGGCAGACAAGGGGTGGGGGGGGGGGCGGTTTAGCTCAAAATATCAGACCGACAGGAATTTCACTGTGATATGTAGATTATAAAGGGACACAAGCTTAGCTTCAGAAGGGTTTAGTGTTCTAAATTCAGGTCAATGTAAATCTCTCCTTTTCAGTTTTAAAATTTTTGAAATTTTAGTCCCAACTACTATGCTTTCTTTCCTTTTTTAAATTTCAGTCTTCAGAGTATGGGAGAAGGCAGATTTCAAGCACCTTCACTCCCCAGTCTTCTAAGTTGCTTGTAGGCCTCTCCCAGGAACCTGTCCAGCAAACCATGGAATAGGCCTGCTGTTTCTAACAGACGTCCACTCCCCTCCCTGCCCGGCCTTTGGGGGTCCCACAGAAAGGCAGGAGTGGACCCTCTGTGAAGGAGGTCCCAAACCTTCCTTCTGCTCTGGCTGTAGTGCCAGTGCCCTCTGCAGGTAGGCATGACACTTGGGCTTTGGGCACAGGAACTGAATCCGTCATATATGAGATCACTTGCTATAAAGCTCTTTCTGATGTGTAGTTTTTCCTCTAAAGTTTTTATTCTTTGATTTCACTAAATTATAAAAGCAACAGATGCTCACTTCAAAGCCAGGATTAGAAGTCTTCACGCCTGGCTTGGAATTTCAGCTCCATCAACTCGTTAGATGTGTGGGCCTGGGAAAAACACGCACCCTCTCTGGCATTTGATTTTCTTATACAGGAGAGATGATTTTACCTCATAACACTGCTGTGAGGATTGAGGAGGCCTGGTACACAGAGTGTTCTTCCAGAGGTTTGACATGGTTTGCTGTACTCAGCGAGTATTTATTGAGCACCTACAATGTGCCAGTCGCTGGTCAAGCTGCCCTAGAAGCACCGGAAAACAAGATAGAAGGGGTTCTCTGCTCTCCCGGTGGTTACATTCTAATCAGGGGACATAAAGAAACAAGGTCATTGCAGAAATTAGCAAATCAGAACCCACAGGTGGTCTGTGAGTCACAGGAACTGCCACTTTAGATTGGACGGCCTCCTCTCTGAGGAGGCTCTATGATTTGTGATTCCCAGCCCCCACGTTGCCCAGGACACCCCTGCTTTGAATAGTTCTGCCCCTCTAAGTATCGATGCCAAGTCTGAGTTTGGAAAATCTGACCACATAGCACATATCAGTTCTCTTTTGGGTGGTACTTGTTTACAAATTGGCTCCCCATTCAGACTTTGAGCTCCTGGGGCTGGGAACCAGGTCATAGGGCCTTTTGAAGGAGGCATCTTGGCAAGCCACGGGTTAGCACTCCTCCTGGAGCACTCACACGGCGGAGCTGCCACTGAATGAGGAGCCTCCCTCCGTGCTGTCGGGAGGGAGGGTGATTAGTTTCCAGCCAGGGCCCATTGTGCACCAGTGCTGCTTTGAACGTGCTGCTGTCTCAGGAGCTGGAAATACTTTCTGTCTCAGTGAGACCGTGGCACACTGCAATCTTCTGCTTCTCTGCATGCAGTTTTTTAAAGGGCTCATTGAAAGCTAGGCCACGGGGGTGGTCCCGAGTTGCTCATTGGCATTTGAGCCACAGAGCAGTCAGTCAGACACCAGTGCCAACTCCACCTCCCTTCCAGGGGGGCAGTACGGGTCTTTAAATAACCATTTCAGCCCGGTGCATTGGGCAGCAGAGGCCCACACCTGTGAGTGAGGGAAGCTGTAGAGCAGAAGGGCGGGCTGCCTCTGACTCACCTGTCATGTCCGTGGCTGACCTACTTTTGTTTGACCTTGGTTTGCTCAGGGCAGTTAAAGATACTGATGTGAGTGCACTTCTGCGGTCTGATTTAAGTCCCGCGTGTGACAGCCCAGGATCTTAAACACACACCCAGGCATGTGACCCAGGCATATGGATGGATGGGTCGTTAGTTTTTCACTTACCTCCGAACTGTAACTTGATCACAAGGAAAGGGTTTAATTTCAAGAACATGGAAACATTATTTGAGACTAGATACAATGCCAAAGCAGCAGGCCTTGATTCCTTGCTACAGGGCAGCTTAATCAGGAAATGGCCTAGATGGCTGCCTTTCAAGTAGGTCCTTGCAGTAGCTTGGCAACTGGCACAGGGTCATAATTGGAAGAATTTGGCTCTGAGTGTCTGTGGGTGTTTACAGTGCATTATAGGGCAGGGCTTCTTTTATTTATAGAATATTGTGAGCAACAAGCAGCAGAAGGCTGAAAAGCCACTAAATCTCAATTTATTTTTAACAAATTCCATTTTTCCCCTCATCCCAGAAGGAGAACTGAGTTATTAAAAAACAGTAAAAAATACATCATCGCAGAGTATGCCATATCTAATTATGGGGTTGCCAGTGTTAGCCTGTAGCCACACATTTCAAGGGCTTTGTAAATCAACCATCCATTCAATCTGTGAACTTATATGACTCCTGTTCTTCATTTGGATGTAGAGCGAGATTATTGGCGAGTGAGTGCTGATCAGAAAAAGCCCCACACTGTCTATATTAGGAGATGGGAGATACAAATATAGACTAGTGCACTTGCGTTCCCCAAGGGAGACAAAATCATTCTTCACTGTCCATTGTACTGAGCTGTGCACGCGCTCACTCCGCAGCACGAGCGTGCACGCAGGGCTGCGCCGACGGCCACGGTGGCTCTGCCGCTCACAGGGGCTGTGTTGGGACATCTCACTGAGCCAGCCCTGAGTAATTTTCACCCACGTAGTCGTGAAAAGATAACGCATCCAGTGCTTCTGGCCTGCGTCCACATGGTGCGTTAGAGCTGGGCGAGACTTCAGAGACCCTCTAGTTCAAGTCCATCTTACTATGTAGGTGGGGAGCTGAGGCCCAAAGAGGACGGTGACTCGCCCAGGGCCCCATAGCCAGTCATGGCCAAGCTGGGCTGGGGCCGCGGTCTCTGTGCTTTTCTCCTGACGTGCCCTGCTGCGTTGAGCTCAGAGCCAGCCAGTTCGCAGGTCAGATTTCGGTCCTTCATGGTTCACAGTCACGGATAGACAGGCACTGGGACAGCCGAGCCACGGCCACGTGCATTACGTAGACCAGGTTATATGTGTACAACGAACCATGAGCTGAGTGGGAGCAATGGTGAGGGTGGGGAGTTTTGGCATCTGTGTATCTGGGTACCAATCTGGGTACCAAGGCAAGATGAAATCAGTTGCTCCCCGACCTGCTTGGGAAGAGCTATGTAGATGCTGAGAAGCTGCTCATGAAGAAAAGTGCAGCACATGTGCTGAGTGTTGGGGGAGGGAGAGTGGTGCAGCGCTGGGTGCCAGTGAAGATAAATGTGGGCATTTTGGAGGAGCCCTGAAAGTGGATCGTTGAGGATGTGTCACGGGAACACAAAAGGGAGTGGGGGACGCGGGCACAGGCCGGGGATAGGTGAGTTCCCCGGACGCTCTGCCCTGTGCTGCGACAGCCCGTGGGCGGCACGAGGGCTGCCATCACCACCCTCTGGCCCCAGGCAGAAGAGTAATAACGTCCGACCCGCAGAGTCCTTTGTGTAGCACTCTGGGCGGCCAGTGTCCATGGGCCAGAGCTGGCACGGGAGCTGGAACCTGCCCCTTCCGTCTGGGCTGTGCCTCCCTGGGTGTGAGTTCTCGGTCTGAGGCTGGGAGGGGGCAGAGGGAGTGAGAGAAACCTTTATGAGGAAGAATGGACTGTGAAAGCTTCTGGGAAAAGTCCCCTCGTGGCAACACAGGAGGCCAGTGGTTTTAGAGGATGTGAGGAGGCCAGGACTGGGGTGACGGGGCCTAAGAGAAGGCTGTCACAGTCAACACAGAGGGGAGCAAGTGGGGGAGGAGAGGTTACAGGGGAGGAAGAGGCAATGGGCATTAGCTGCAAGGCAGACAGCCAACTGGAGGGTAAAGGACAGTGCTGTGCTGGGACATGAATTACTACTACAAGGGCGGTGCGTGGTGTGGGGGAGGAATCAGGTCCGCCCCGTCCAGCAGCTCGCGTTACTGAAGCTGGGGCCTTGAGTTACTGAGCGCAGTCCCTCTGAGAAGAGACGTCTGTCTTCCTGCCTGGTGAGTTCCTAGCCACCAACAGTGGTTAAATGTGCCGCCAGGTGTCTCCAGGTGGCAAAGAGTGAAATTGGTGCATAGAATGTCCCCAGTGTCATCTTTATAAATGTTTTTCTTCATCTTTTGCTACCTCCAGCAACTTACCTGCTTTTGATTTCTCAGAGTTGAAAATATATAAATTAGCATTTTCAATACTTACAAAATGGATGATGAGCTTTTAGTTTGAGAATTTTATATTTATTTGTGGGATCTGCAGTATAGTTTTAATGCAGTTTAGTAATATTTTGTTAATAAAATAATTTCTAGTTTTTTTAATTTCTAGTTTTTGTTTTTAGTTTATGAAGGTAATAATATTTCATGACAAAGGATACCTCCTGGATGTCCCACCTCTGAATCAACTATCAGGGAGCAGATTTCCCCCTTCTCTCTCCTGTTTCCTGCTCCTGGTCCTGTCCCTGTGTCCCCTGCTCTCTCATGGTGCGCAGCTGGGCCCAAGAGACCAGGTACCCAGGGCAGTGCGGTGTGTCAGTGAAAGGTTCAGTGGTAAGAACGCCGACACCTTCTCCTGGGAGGAGGTTGGGAAGCTGCCTGTGACCTGTAGCGACTCCAGCCCTCCTGTCTGAGTCCCAGCCGTGGGATCGGTCAGCCTGATCACTTACCTCGCTCGCATTATGCGTCGTGATGACAGATGACAGTGGCGTGAGTAACTGA
This sequence comes from Macrotus californicus, assembly GCA_007922815.1. Lineage (NCBI taxonomy): Eukaryota > Metazoa > Chordata > Mammalia > Chiroptera > Phyllostomidae > Macrotus > Macrotus californicus. The sequence continues at coordinate 98,427 of VMDR010001051.1, forward strand.
TGCTGACTTTGAGTTCTCCAGAGTAAGAAAACATGGATAGTTTGTTGCCATGACCCTGTCATTTTACACTTCCTCTGAATTACTTTGCCAGCCACCCAGCAGGTGTTCAAGGAATGTGTTTGGTTCATTGCCCCACTGCTGGTCAAAGCCCCCGTCCCTGCCACCACCACCGCCACCGCCCAATAGTGTTTTGAGAGCATTCAGTGAAAGTCCTGAAGGGTTGCATAAGTTAAGGCTGGTTCAAAGTCCCTCTTCCTTCCTTCAGGCTAATCAGCCACACCCTGGCTATCAGCACGACTGGCTCTTTGTCAGAGTGATAGAAAGCTCCAGCAGGAAGGGGCACCAGGGGTCACTTCCTCTGCCCACCCTCCTGTGCAGGAAAACCCATCTGTGCTATTCAGGACAGGAGGCCTGTCACCCTGTCCGGCACCTACACGCCAGGCATTCTGCTCCCCCTTTAGAGGTGTGTCTGCCTGTTAGAAAACCCTTCCGTATTCTAACTCAGATCTGCCTCTGGGCACTGTTTCCTCATTGACCTAGTTCTGTCCTTGGTAGTGACACAGAACAAAGGTCTGTTGGTGTGGCATGATTCTGCTTTCGAAGTGTGGAAGCCATGCACACGAGCTCCTTGCCCCACCCCCATCTCTCCCTCCCAGAGTTTCTGTTCTCCAGTGCCTTCAGCCATTCTTTCTATGATGTGTAGTCAATATTAACATTAGCGATAGGCGACATTAATTGAGTGCTTGCCATGTGCCAGGCACTGTTCTAAGCTCTTTATATGAATTGTCTTATTTATTTCTCACAACCACTCTATCAGGTGGATAATACCAATATCCTCATTTACCACCGAGGAAACTAAGTCATAGAGGTCAGACCTTGCCCAGAGTCACACGACTAAGTGGCAGAGCACAGACCTGGATGCAGGCGGGCTGGCTCCAGAGCCTGCGCCCTTGGCTGTGGGGCTCTTCTCTCACAGCCTTAGCAGCACTAAAAGGAAGCCCATGGTGCATTCGGCTGGGGCTGGCCGGCTCGGACTTATTTTGCAAGGAATCATTTGACAAGGCCTGAATTGAACCGTTTCCTATGAGCCTCCATGGAGTTTTTGACAGAAAGGACTGTGGGGCAGAGGCCCTTGCACTGTCACGAACAGATGGGTTTATCCTAGCTCTGCCAGGCCCTGCAGGATGGGTTTAGATCAGGGTGACAAATATGGGTGTCAGTATTTTTTCCTGACATACATAAATCAGGAAGTGTTTTTAAAGGTGCAGGAGAGGGAGGTGGTTGGGGCTGGTCCGACCTACGCTTGAATGTCGGCCCTGCCCTTCGCTAGCTGTGTAACTGGGCGTCAGTCATTTGTGGTCTCAATTTTCTCCTCTGTAAGGTGGAAATAACACTTATCTTTCCTTAAGGATGTTTTGAGGGTTAAATGAGCAGAGGTAGATGTGCCATGAAACTGCCATGACTGCTGTGGGGTGTTCCCCACACCTGACACCCAAGGTTTGGTGACCAAGCCCTTGTTCTATGCCTGGCCCTTCCTGCTTTTGTAGCATGGGCCCCAGCCTTTCCGCTGCATCTCGTGGAGTGTGGAGTGGGACTGGAGGCATGGGCCTCCCAGGGCAAGAACTGTCCCTACAGTCCCGTTGGTCATCCTTCCCTGATCCCTGGTGGCTCAGGCTGGGCTCCCCCAGGAGTCTAGAGAAAGATGATCCCTGACTTCATCCAGAGTCTGCTTCCTGTGCTCAGGGGCTCCTGGGCTGTTTTGGTCAGGCACGAGCCACAGGTTCGCTGAGTCAGAAGGGCTGAGAAGCTGCGGTTGAACCATCTTTCTCTTTGTCAGTGCTTTTTAGATAGCATGCATCCCAGGTACTGCTTCCTAGAGATTTGAGCTGTAAAATGAGGGGCCTGATCCCTGACATGTGGACCCAAAGACCTAGATGGAGAGCTGCTCAAAGCAATGGAAAAAGAACTGGATAAAATAGGTTCTATCCCTACCAAAAATGGGGCCTAATTTCCCTGAAATGTATGTCTCTATGTGAAAATTGGAGATGGTAATAGCACTAATACCTAAGGTTGATAGGATTAGATGAGAGCCTATATGGGCATAATAAAAGGCACACTGTCTAGCAATTCATAAATATAAATATTGGAATAATTCTGTTTCCCCTCTAGCTACCCCTTCTCAGCATATAGTCCTGACTGCCTTTTGATTTTCTGTACGGCTTTGGGTAGATAGATCTCTTAACCTCTCTTTGCCCTCTCTTGCTTTGTAGAAAAGAAACTTGAACCACACTGCCTCCTATAGGACATATTGGGGATGTGTGGGGTGACTGGCTGTCACAGTGATGGGGATGGGGCTTTCGTTGTGGGGCAGCAGGGATGCTGAATGTAACATGTGGAGAACAGAGGATCATCCAGCATCCTACACAGCTCTATTTAAAGTTCAGTGGGCATTCGTGTAGATTAAATGCTGTTTATAATTTTCTGAGCCTAGAGTCTGACTCCATTTTTACATATGAACACAATTTTTGCATGTTTTTAATATACACTAAGTCCTCACTTAACATCCTCGATAGGTTCTTGGAAACTGCAACTCTGAGCAAAGTGAGGTAGGACAGAACCAGTTTTGCCATAGGCTAATTGACAGAAACAAGAGGCAAGTTCCTACAGCATATTTCTAGTCTCAGAAAACATCACCAAGCTTCTAAATAAAGACCCAAAACACTTCTAATATTAAACACTGAAATAAATGTGAACTGTATATACATTTAAGAATTATTAATAAAAACAAGTAAGACAATTCTTTACAACCCGCTTACTGCAGTTCAGGGTCACAGGTGGCCAGAGCCTAACCCAGCCGCTGAGGGCACAAAGTGGGCACCCACCCTGGACAGGACGCCCTTCCATCGCAGGGCCACGCACACTCACCCACACTCACTCAGACTGGGGTGATGGAAATGCGCCCTTCCACCTGACATGCACGTCTTTGGGATGTGGGAGGAAACCAGAGTACCAGAGAAAAGTCCTGCAGACATGGGGGACCGTGAGCCTGGCCAGGAGTTTTGCTTTTCTCATCAACGTTGTAACGAAATGACATTGAATGAAATGACATTATTCCAGGACATACTGCTTGTGGAATTTTCCAGGAACACAGCCACCGTTTATATGAGGTTCACTTTTTGTTATAAATAGGGATAAGCGTCTTCCGCTGTTCTGTAGGGTAGCTGTGTGCAACATTTGCTTATCGACATACATATTATCTTTTGCTAACTTTATTTTTTTTAAGATTTTGTTTATTTAGTTTTAGAGAGAGGGGACGGGAGGGAGAAAGAAAGGGAGAGAAACATCGATGTGAGAGAGAAACATCAATCGGTTGCTTCTCGTACGCACCCCTAGTGGGGACCAACCCTGCAACCCTGGCACGTGCCTTGACCAGAAATCAAAGCCGCCACCTTTCAGTTCACAGAACAACACCCGACCAACTGAGCCACCCACTGTGGTCAGGGCCTAACTTTGTTTCCTTTCTTCTTTGTATTACAGCTAGGCTATTATGTTTGATTGTTTTTGAAATTATAAGGGTTGGTAGATTATATTATTTATAAATTTCACTTGAAGGGAGGGAAAGGAATGTTAAAAATATATGTATGGAATCTTTGAAAGTACAAGAAAGGGAGTGTGTGAGTATGTGTGTGTGTATTAGCTTACAAATCAGCTGGGGAAACCTTAGTATAGATCTGAAATGAAAAGAACTGGTTTTGTTTTTCTTAGATGTGCAATAGAAAGCAGAATTTTTAACTGCATTCATTGTCAGAGAAATAAGATGTTTTGATGTTTCCCCTGTCCCTTTTAGAAAATACGTATCTCAAAGAGTCTGAAACCGTTTTTATCATCATCTCTGTTTTTTCACCCCTCCCACCTGTACCTAAATATTTTTAATGTTCATGTGTAGGTTTTTATAGAAAGCAAAACCAGCCGGCTCCCTGCCCCTTACCAAGTGTGTCTGGCTGTTTCTGCCTGCCCGAGTGAGCTGTGTCCATTCGTGAGTTCCCAGGTCCCGTTCTTTCCTTATGTTTACACCGAGGTATTTGTCTTTGTATTGATTTATAGGAGGTTGTATTTTATTTCTTGTCCTAATTAATCTAATTCAGGAGGAATACTACTCCTTTGCCTGCTCTGGAGACAAACATACCTGGGTTTGGGCTTTCCCACTTACTGGCTGAGAAATTTCAGGCCGGTTACTTAACCTCTCTCAGAACTAGTTACTCCTTTGAGAGCGAAATGGAACAACATCGATGGCACGAAACAGAATCCCAGTGTGTAGTTTCTGCTGCTACTCGTTTTGCATTATTACTTTTATTGCGATTCCTGCACTGAGTATTTTCTCAGAAAAAGTATCTCTAGTTCTGACATCCGTGGTTTCTCAGATCCTTAGACATGTAACAATTGCTGTAACCAAAGCTCGGGAAAACGAAACTGAAATCACTGAAATATGGTTTTGGTTTTTTTTTGCTCGGGTAGGGAAGAGACAGATGAAAGAAAACAAGCTGATTTTGTTTCAGTTACGGAGGAACTTGCAGGGTTACTCCTGAGGTCAGGGCACACTTAGATAAACATCTCAGAGCTGGAAGGCCTAGAGACTTGTCTCAAGATTAAATCGTCTCCCTCAAACTGTGCTTGCCAGGGCAGACAAATGGCCAAGTGCATTTCAGAAAGGTTTCCAGGCATTCAGAGTGGAAACGGAAAGGATCCTCCGATTACCTGAACCAGTTAAACACACCTGCCATTCCTCCAGCACTTGGTTGATTCACGTCCTTGTTACCAGTTTTGGCATCTTTGCAGTGTAGGCAGAAGGTGGATGGGCACAAGCCTGCCCTGCCCTCTTTCTCCTACTTGGGACAGAGCTTTTGCTGCTCTTTGCTGAGTCACTGAAGCAACAAGGCCTGTGTGGAGCCCCGGCTGGGGAGTTGGGTACATCTGGGTTCAGTAGCTGTACCCCACCTCCCAGCTGTGTGATCTCGGACAAGTTGCTACACCTCTCTGAGCCTCAGTGCCATCTTCTACATGATGTTGCTAATAACACCTCTCCAAAAGGTCATTGTGAGGACCAAATGAGCTGTGTCGGAGCCAGCACCGCCCTTGGTATGTCTGATGCTCAGTAAATGGAGGCAGTCACTGCTCCAGAAAGGTGGGCGGTGGACGGGTGGACTGGAGCCGTGTGATCTGCAGTGCAGCTTAGATGTCTCACAGGCATCTCTTGCTTCACGTGCCCTGGGTTGTCCCCTTGCTCTTCAGGCTTTTGTGCAGTTCACAGACTGGCTGTCGCCCCTCATGACAGAAAAAAACAGTCAGGAAATCCCGTTGGCTGTTCTTTCAGAGTGTACCAAGAATCAACAACATCTCCTCACCCCACCACGGCCATGCTGCCTGGGCTTCTCTTATACCTCCTGTCCCATCAGTCAGCACAGCCTGCCTGAAAACGTATCTAGAACTCGATTGCTTCTCATCGCCTCCACTCCTAAGACCAGGGCTGATCTGTATCATCTTCTCCCCAGACTGTTCTGGCTGTCTCCTCACTGGTTTCCCTGTGCTACCTGTATTGCAGCCCCTCCACGTACACCCCCACGTGCCACCACACACTCATAAAGGTACAGGTCTCCCCAACACATGCGTGGTCTCTCCTCCCTCTTCACACATGGCACCCCCTCCAGAAGCCCCCCTCCTCATAGCCTCTTCTCTGCACTCTACCAGCCTTAAAACCAAGCGGGCTTAGTGGCTGGTCCTCCAACACTGTTTGGCTCCACCACAGCCCTTTGACTGGCTCTTCTTGGCCTGAAATGCGCCTTCCTTGACCCCTCACCTCCTCAGGTCTGGACCGCTTTCACCTCCAGTGCGCTTCCCACCCTGTCTGACTTTGCTCCCCAGCACTTGCCACCCCCCGGCCTTCTTTACTTATGTACCTTCTTTGCTCACCTTCCTCACCGGAGTGTGTGAGGACGAGGATCTGTGTCCCCACCCTCAGCCCCAGCACTGCTGAGGAGAACAGCGCCTGGCGCGTGGTTGCCCTCAATATTTGTTGAAAGATTAACGAACGATTGTAGGCCAGTGCACAAGTGTCTCTATTATTACAAAATTGTCCCGAATTGAAATTCGACTGCTACATGCAATTTGTGGTGGGAATTTACTCAGATTACCAATTCTTTCACCCTAGAAATCTCCTGGCATGTATGGGTGCTCTATAAATTGTGTTTGATGGATTGCTTTAGGGCGTTGGAGCTGTGGTGGCCATCTGAGGCCTCCTTACCAGAACCTATGGCAGGTGGGGCATACAGGGGATGCCTACCTCCCCGTGTCCCCAGTGCCTCTTAGCCAGGGGTCATTGTTTCACCCCAGAGCCCCGGGTGCAGCCAGCTCTGGGCAGCAGCTGTCCCCTGCTGCTTCCCCTTCGCCTGCGAGCTGTATGTCTCTTGGGAAATCATGGTCCTTTGCTTTCATCAGCTCATCTCCCTGGGCAATTCCATAGTTCTATTATTATTGCCTATTGGCTTGACATTCCCATTGTCCTATTCCCAACTTTCCGTAGGAGGAGCTATTTCTCTGTTTTTTGGTTTCATTGACCATAAAATGAAGGGATTGGACTTTTAAAATACCACTTACTTTTCAAATACTTACTCTTCAGTGCTTCCTGCAGCAAAATGCTGACCACTGAGATGTTCTCCAACCCCCTCCCTGGTCCCCCAGTCCAGCGTTTCGCCAGTATCCCTTGCCAACTCCCTCTGGTCCCTGGAGTGCCCCGTCCTGGAGCTCCTCCACTCTTAGTTCCTTCATGACCACTTGCCAGTCCGTCTTCCCCGCTCCCTGCGCTTCTTTCTCACCATTTCTGAGCTTTAGTCCCGTGATTTTCAGTCTGAGTTTGCTTTCTCTGACATCAGTGCTTACCTTTCCACAGCCTTCTGTCACCAGCACGCAGTCATCCACTTCAGGGACATCACAGGCCTGGTTGACAGGCTCTAAATAAACACCTGATGTGTGGCCTCACCCAAGAGACTCTGCTGCTGAGCAACACCCCCCCCCAGGCCCCGCACCCCATCCTGGCCTGTCCTCAGGGCCCTCCCCTGCTTCACAGTTGGCCTTGCCCTCTGCTATAGCAAAGGTGAAGGCCACTCCATATAAGGTCCTTTGGTACCCCTTTTCTCCACTGCCTAATATTCCCAGTTTCTGTCCTTCTCCCAGCCTTCCCCATGATCTCTGGGTCTCAGCCCTCCTTGGGTCCAACCCTGCTGCCTGCCCCAGCTGCCTGCATCCATAGCCCACGCAGAAACACAAAGCACCTTCCTGGCCACCCCATCTTGACTCGGCTCTCCCTCACCTGGCATCTTTTCCTTTGCCACCAAGTAACAGCAGTGCATCCTTTTGTGTCCTTTAGAACAAGTCGCAGATGTTTCCCAGAACTTTGTTCAACTTCAGGCAGTAAGTTTTTTGGTGGAAACAGTGTTCTTCACCTGAATCTTTAGGACCAGGTTCTCTTTTCTTATTCTATAGTATTTAAAAGAAGAGGAAAGAAAAAAGAAAAGAAATCAGGAGCCAGGCTATATGTCTTTGGTTAATAAGTACGCCTCATTGATCCTTCTTGGTATGGGGAAGGAGCGTGCCATCTTTGAATGTAGGGCCATGTCGAGGCTAAGGCTCAGGAGGAGAGCTTCGCCCGTGGGAGGCTGCCTCCCAGAGCTGACATGGCAGGACAGCCAGAATGTAGCAGCTACAGAGCGCCCCCTTCCTAGGCACACACAAGACATTGAGCATCTCCTCTGTGCCAGGCCCTAGAGGAGAATGGGCTGTAGAGAATGAGACCTGGCCCCTGCATAGGGAGAAGCAGCACCTGTGGGCTCCTTTGGCAGCTTCAGATTCCACTGTCATCCTCCAAGTAATGCAGAGAAATCCCAGGTCTAGGCTGCGGGGACAGGCCTTGGAGCAAAGTCCAGGAAGAGGGCTGGATGCCTGCAGGTGCTGAGAGGCAGAGGGCAGCTTGGGGCAGGGGTCATGCACTGGCAGAGGAAGTGGTCAGAGACCACACATGGGAAAAAGTACACTAGGGACCTCAGAACTACTCAGCCGCTTTCAGAGGAGCTAAGAGGCAGATAAAGCCATACCAAGCACCTTCTGGCCAGGAAATCATTGGGAAGAGAGAGGCTGCAGGGGCACAGGGAGGGAGCCTCAGCCCTGACTGGTTCTGCAGAGGAGGTCCCAGGGCAAGCCCCACTGAACCTTTGTCTGTCTGATGTCAGAGGAGGAAAGGCAAGGGAACGGGCACGTGTGGGGAACTGAAGACGCCGCAGCTTCTGGACTTCCATCTGCAGGGACATGTTTAAGGTTCTGAGAAGCCCTGCAGAAGAGAAACTTAACGATTTAACCCAGCTTTCCCCATACTTCATTGGCCATTGATATTTTCCACCACGTAACATCATTAAAATCCCGTACAACCAGTGTTCCAAGACAGACCTTTGGCGAGTGCTAGCTTCAAAAATGTTTCAATCCCTGCTTCCTCTGGAATGTGCCCACTTCTTATTTTGTGCAGGGAGCTATGCCATATAGTGGAGAGACAATGGGCTTTAGAGAGGGCTGACCTGGTTTAAATCTACCTTCCTATAAAATCACCTGCCTCAGTCAAGTTACTTAACTGCTCTGAAACTTCGTTTCCTCATCTGTCAAATGGGAGAGATGACATTAGCCATGTTAGAGGGCTGTCGTGGTGGTTAAATGAGAAAATGATGATAGTTAACGCAGGGGGCTTATTACGTGGCAGACACCATCTCAGCACTTTCCGTATCTCCACCACAGCTCTGAGGGCAGCAGTGCTATCACCCGAATCACACAGGCCGGGAGACCACGGCACGCGGAGTTGAGCGTTGTGTGTGTGGGAACTGAGACCCGCACCCCAGGCACTAGTGTGTGGTGGAGGCAGGGTCTGGAGCACAGTCAGAGCTCACTCGTCACCACTGTCATAAAGGACCTGGCGCACTAAAAGCACCAAGTAGGATCAGCTCCCTTCTCAGGTGGTACATGGATGTTGAAGGAGGGGCCAGTTCTTCCTGAGATTCAATGTCATTTTGCTGCCTTTTTTTAATCAGCCCTACTAAAGGAATAATCTGTACCTGCTTGTCTACCCCATTGTTCCAGTTCTGACCCTTCTGTTCTTTCTACCTTCACACCCCGAATCTTCTGAGTTTGGGCAGTTGCTCAGCTCTCAGCTGGAATTAGGTTACTTCCCACACCAGTTCTATTGGTGGTCTGTGCCTCCCCATCCAGGACCAAGAGTCCTCCTGGAAAGCCCAGTGGGGCCGTAGCTTGTTCCTTGGGCTGTTCTCCTTCCTGTATGCCAGAGATAGACTTGGCAAAGGTCTAAGAAGGCATCCCTTTTATTCAACAAACATTCACTGAATGCCTACTGGACTAGGTGCGCGCCCTGTTTCGTGGCTCTTAATTAGATCCATGAGCCCCTCTTCACAGCCCTCAGCAATCCTGCAAGACCAGAATTCTAGAGGCTCTCCTCCATCAGCAGTATTGGGGGGGGCGAGAGGGGGGGATGTTTTCCACAAGGACCAGCCTTGTTTTGATTCACAAAACACTTCAGGGTTGACAAACCCTGCCCCCATGAGACCCTCTCATCGGCCCTCCAAGCCCTGTCGTTCCAAAGGCAGTGTCCTTGATTTATGTTTGATTGCAGAATCCCAAGCATTTAGAGTCACCAGTAGGACTGGGTACACAAGTGCCACCAGCAGGGTTCTCCCCCAAGCCTCTGAGAGCCACTGCAAATACCACTCTCCCTTGCTCAGAACACACTCCCCACCATCCCCTCCCCATCCCTTCTCCTTCCACTACCTGCCCACCCCCTACACACACACACACACACACACACACACACACACACACACAGGCCAGTGACTTATTTTCCTCTTCTGCTCTCTTAACTTACACATGCCCCTCAGCCAGGGGAAAAAAGGCACACCTTCCTCAAAACACTTGACTGCCACCTGCTGGAGGTTTGTCATAATGGCACCACAAATCTCTGCTACTTAGGCTAAGGCACATCCTGGAGCCGTGCGCTGCTCGCATGACTGGGAGCTTGGCCCTGCCTATTGCATGGATCTTGCCATCACAGTGTCTTTACTGAAACACTGTCCCTCCAGCTAGACTGAGGGGATCTTGAACATAAGGACTGCTGATTCCTCTGCGTCCCCAGTGTCCTGACTCCGCTAGGAGCTGGAGAAATGCTTGTTGGATAATCCTGGTGCAGACACCTCAGGTCAAGGCACCTGGTCTCACCCACTGGGCGAACGTTCTCTCTCTGTTGTAGAGGCAACCGAACTCCCTACTGGCTGTCCGAGTAACCACAGAGGGTCAGGGGGGCCTTGCAGAGGGGCAGGCCCCATCAGCCTCTCTGCTCAAAGGCCACCACCATCGGAACAGACCAGAGCAAGTCCACATTCATCCATCGGTAAATCTGGAGAGTTTGGGATGTTGTGGGGAAGTTGATCAATAAGCATGTAGCTTACCAGACAAGGGTAGTCCAGGATGCCAAGTCACTGTTGTTTGTTTTTCCCTAAGCCATGCCCTTTTAGTAAAGCCACCTCATCTAAAGCCATTACTCCAGCGACATCCTGGGGCTTCACAAAGTGGTCTTAACCCTATTCAGCTGTCGCGCCCAGGGTAGGGGGCAAGAGGGTGGGTCAGGCTTTCACTGGGGTCCCATTTAAAAAGGGGTGGGGAGGAGACCCGTATTCTTTCACAAAGCATATTTCTCCAGAGCCCTTCCTCACAGCATTGCTCAGAGCCCATAGAGCGACCTCCCTGACAGACACACCCCCTCGCTCAGCCTGTTCCAGTGAACTAGCTAATGCCCTTCGCAGTGAGGTCTGAGTGCCTTCCTCTCTGCCCTTTCACCAGGAGGCCCAGAGACAACGCATTTGCTCAGTTTCTGTAGTGTCCCTGAACCAGACTTCTCCATATTATTTCCCCTCATTTCGTCCCCAGGCGTGCTCGTGGGGTGGGGTGGGGGGGTTGTGTATTACTTTGTGGCTGTGGAGGCAGGACCAGCAGCAGTGTGGGGGGTAGACCCAACAGTGAGCCAGACGTACCCTGGTTCAGTCTTCATTGCTGTCTGTGCCATCCTAAGATAACTTTGCCTCTTCTGCCCTTAGTTCCTTGCCTGGAAAATTGGATAATGATCACAGTGAATGGATAGGTTATCGTGAAGATAGAACCAGTCCAGCGTGAATGCCACTGTTCCCTTTGGCTCCTCCCAGGTCAGGCCTGGTCTGTGGCTCCAGGATCCTGATCTAGATCCTGCTGCCCATGTCAGGCAGCTCAAGAGGAGTGGTACAGCGCTAAGAACTAGGTGACCAACTGTCCTGGTTTATCTGGAACAGGGTGGTTTCCCAGGACCCAGGCCTTTCTGTGCTAAAACGGGAAGGTCCCAGGCAAACAGAAGACTTGGTCACCCTACTAGTAACAAATCCCAGCATCCCAATGGCTTATAGGAGCAAAGGCTTATTTCTTCCTCTGTTCAGGAACTTGTTGGCCTTGGCACAGAGAAACACGTGTTAAAGGTTCTATTCCAAAGTTATGGCTGTCCTGTGCCATATTTATCAGTCAAGTCACGGGGCCAGGACTGACACAGGTGGCCTGCTGACTCTCCCCACAGGAAGGCAGCTAATACTTAGAACCTTAATAACCTACATGCTGTCCTTTTGCTTTAAAAAAAAAAAAAAGATTTTATTTATTTTTAGAGAAAGGGGAAGGGAGGGACAAAGAGGGGAAGGGAAAAATCAATGTGTGATTGCCTCTAGTGCACCCCCTACCCGGGACCTGGCCTGCAACCCAGGCCTGTGCCCTGACTGGGAATCAGACCAGTGATGCTTTGGTTCACAGGCCCGTGCTCAATCCACTGCGCCACACCAGCCAGGGCTGTCCTTTCTCTTCGAGCAGCATTCGGGGTACTAGGACAGGGAGGAGGGTAAGCAGAGAGAGACGCCTGGTGTGTGGTTGGTGGTCATGGATCTGGTCATCTTCCTTCCTGTAGACAGGGTGTATGGTTTTCTTACGGGGCAATTCAGCCTTGCCCACTCTGCCCAGAGGAGCTGCTGTGTCTCCCTTGGGTGCTGAGCAGTGGTTGATGCCTTCACTCTTCTTGGGTGCCGAGGCCTCTGCAGGGGCAGCCTGAGCTGCGGCTCCTCTTCCAGCCCCCTCACTTCTTTGTGTGGAGCCTGAGATTCTTTTCCCTGTGCTGCTCTGAGGGCCACAAGGGGACTGAGGTAGGACAGAGGGTGCCCCCAAGTTCTTCTCAGGACATTGCACAAGTCCCTGTGCGCTTTGCTTTTTCTGGCCAGCTGGTGAGCCTCCCCCCCACTTTGAGAATCTCTAACTCAGAAGTGGCCACACATGTGGCCCCTAGTCCCAGGACCACAGGCCGGGCTCTCCCCAAAGCATCCTTGCTCTACGCCACTTGGACGGCAGGCAGCACTGCGACTGGCCCTGGACCCCCTTAACAAGGACCCCTGTCACAGCACCCTGTCAGTTGGAGCCCCCTCGGGTCAGATCTCTTTTGGAAGTAGGTAGCCAGAAAGAGGGGTGTTTTTTTTCCTCTTTTGTTGTCTCAATTATAGTCTTACATCTAAGATTACTTTCTTAGAGAGAAAGCAGTTTTCCAAAAATAATTGTTAAATGTCTCAGCTGATTTAGTTTCCTTACCTGGTCCAATCATGTAAGAAAGGCCTCTTGATTTCTGTTTTGCAAACTATAGTGCCAAAATCCATGTTAGCATTTATTATTTCTACAAAGCAAATTTGAGTTTTGAAAAAATTGATCAAAATACATTTCATGTGCCATTTGGTTGTTAAAACTTTTGCCTCCGTTTCAGAGAAGTGGGGGAAAGAGAGTGAGGGGTGGCACTGGGGGACACCTAACAATGAAACCACAGGGTGGGGGGCAGAAGGTAGGGAGAGACTGCAGGGTGTGAGGGGAAGGGCAGGAGCAGCCGTGGTAGAGCCAAAAGGTTTCTCCATGGAGGTGACACCTGATGACACTTGAGAAGAAAGCAGTTCTCCAGGTGAAGGAGTGGCTAAAGGAAGCCTCACCTGTAGGACCGTGTGGGCACAGCTGAGGCCATGTGCTCTTGGGAACTTATATCAGTGACCTTGAGCTTTCAGCAGATGAGGAGGTTGGGCTGGAGAGCCAGCAAGCCATGGCGGAGGCCTGGCATTTCCTGCTGGGGAGTCTGAGGTTTTATCTGGAAGGTTTGGAGCAGAAGCCAATGAAGTGTTTTGGCCCAGCCTGTTGCACTGAAGCCAGTGAAGTGTTTTAAACTAGGAAGGCGGGGGGTGTCCTACCACTGACCCCAGTGAGAAGGGGGTGAGGCTAGAGATGAGAGCAGCCTGGATGGGGGCGATGAGCAGGGGATGGAGGGACGTGGCTGGACCCATCCATTGGAGGGCCATGTGAGGGTCTGAGGTGTGGAAGGAGAGAGAGGAGGGTGCCCAGCATGGATCCCAGGATGCTCATTTGGGGGCTGGAGGATGGTGTGGGACCTGGACGGGGAACTGGACCTAGATGGAATCACAAACGGTAAGCCTGCCTCTAGCGGCATTACCTGGGGAATTTGTGTCTATTCGGTGCTGCTGTGTCAACTGAGGCTTAGGAACTAAAGTGCAGCGCTCCCGGTCAGGTTGTTAGCGCACGCCCGGAGACTGAGGTCATCAGAGTCGAATGGCTGCAGAGGGGAGTAAACTGAGAGAACAGATCAGTTCTCTTCCTGGATACCCATCTGAAGACCTTTAGGACAATCAAGACAAAGATAGTCCAAAGATGGCAAGAATTAGCTCGTGGACTGTGAAACACCAGAACTCTTGCTTCAGAGAGGCTAGTAAAGCCCCCTTTTAAATCCAAGTCTTGCCATCTCAAGGCAGAGTAGGGGGTGGGGGGCTGTGCCTCTCATCTCCCTTGAGAGCTGCTTCCTCCCAGTTGCGGGGAGCACAGGGGCGGCGAGGAGGCCGCCAGTGCCCTGCCAGTGGGAGAGGGCGGGCAGGCCTTTTCAGAGCTGCTTTCTCCCTTAGCTTTGTGTTTGCACGGACGCACTTGAGGTTCTTGAGCGAAGGTGTTTCCAGCGTGGGCTCTGCCGGCGTGTTGTTTTGGCTTGACACTGAAGACCCGCATTCCGTTGTCCGCGTTTAGCTAACTGCCTTCACTTGGAAGAGCTGAGTGATGGGTCAGCAGTGAGCGAGCCTCTGGAGCCCCACCTCTCCAGCTGCGGGCCCTCGCCCAGCTCCTTCCCGTCTGTCTCCTCCGGCTCATCAGTGAAACGAAGCACACGACAGTGTCTGCCTCACCGAGCTGTCTCTGGGTTTGAGTCGGTCTAGGTGACGCAGTGAGAACAGGGCTCGATGCAGCGTTCGCACTTAGTAACTCCACTGTTGGTACTGCTTGACCCACAGTGAGAAATGGAAAATATAATGATCTTCTTCTCTTACAGCCGTGTCCAAAATCTGTGTTTAGTCATTGACAAGGCACTGTCTCGCAGGGAATATCCCCTGCTAACACAGCTCCTGTTCAGCTAAACCATAGACACGTGATCCCTTCGTGTGTTTGTGGTTTGGTTTAACAGGCGGCTGGAAGATGGGTTGTGAGCCGTCCAGCTACTATCCCTGTAATTAGGAGTCATGAGTTAGCTGCCCCATTTCCCCTAGCTAATGTGGGATTTACAACTTATGCACCCCACAGTGAACTGTCTGGGTTTTCTCTTCCTGTGGCCCCACTATAGGTTTCTGAAAGAAGCTGACTGCCTGGTAGGAAACTATAAAACATGAAAATCGCTTTGAGGTGACCAGCAAGTCCAGTGGCTCCTTTCTCCTCCCAGGGTGGACCTGAGGTTGAGGAACTGTGGCTTCAGGTACTAAATCATCATCTCTTTCCCTGCCTTTGCCCTCGCCCCGCTAACTCATGGCAGCTTCCATGGTAGTTCTTCTTTCAGAAAGTGTGCCTGCTCCCAGGCCCTACGACTTCAAATATGCTACCTCATGCAATTGTCTAGCAGCTAGACTCTAGCTGGTCACAAAGAGAGGATGGGCCAGAAGTGGCTCTCACATCCAACATGCACCTGAGGTCGCCGAGGCCCTGAGGCTAGGGCTCTGCACTCATTCCTGGCCTACTTCTCTTAATGTCAGGAATAACATAACAATGGCAGCCGCCCAAAGGGGCCTTTCACATGCTTAAATGATTATGAAATGCTTCTCAAAGAGTAAATCGGCAAAGCCAGGACATTTTTGCAAATAAAGTGTAATGAGGGAAAGGATTTATTCTACCAGATATTGAAATGTATAATCAGGCCAAGTTAGTAAAGAGAATATTTTTATGATTTGGAGGTGAGAAAGGCTTCTTTTTAAAAAACATTTTATTTATTTATTTATTTATTTATTTTGGAGAAATGGGAAAGAAGGGAGAGAGGGAGAGAAACATCGATGTACCAGAGATACGTTAATTCGTTGCCTATCACACAACCCAGGCATAGGCCCTGGCCAGGGATTGAACCCACGACCTTCTGGTTCACAGGCTGGTGGTCAGTCCACTGAGCCACACCAGCCAGGGTGAGAAAAGGCTTTTTATAAAATGTCACTTTTATTATCACATGCAAATACCATAAGCACAGTTAAAAGGCAAAAAGGAAGAAAAAACATTTACAATATCTGTGATGAACGAAGAATACATTTCTAATACACAAATTTATTCATTCAACATCTGTTTATTGAGTACTTGCTGTGTGCTAGGAAGTGTTCCAGGTACGGAGGGTACACGCGGTAAACCAACCAAAGTCCCAGCTCTTCTCATGCTATAGTCTGGTGAAGAGGGAATAGAGAAAGAAGCAGATTACCACAGGCCGAATTTCGAGAAGGGCTATGGAAAAAATTAAGCACAGTGCGGGTGGTTAGGAAGGATGGGCAGGAGGTTAGATTATATGGACATTCAAGGAAGCTGCATTGATAAAGTGATATTTGAGCAGAAATACTATACAGGAAGAAAGTGGAGAAGTGGCTGAATTTTGGATTTTTACAAAATGTTGGATTAATGGGGTTTGTGACGGATGAGATGCAGGCTGTGAAAGAAGGAAAGGAGTGAAGGGTGACTGTGGGAGTTGGGGCCTGGGCCACCAGCGGGACTGAAATACAGACATGGACATGGCTAAGGCTGGGCTTCGGGGGCCGAGGGGTTTGGTTCTCGGTGTTTCAGTTTGAGGTCTCCGTTGTAAATTCAAGTGGAGATGTCAGGGAGATGGTTTTACAGGCCTGGAATTCAGGGAGAAGTCCGGGCTGGAGATGTAAATTTGGGAGCTGTCATATCAACAGCATAGATAGTACAGACAGATATCCTAGGGAATGGGTATGGACAGGGAGGAGTCCAAGGACATCCGTGGGACCCTCATTCAGACATGAGGGGGATGTGGAGGAACTAGCTAAAGAGACCAAAAACAAGTGGCCACTGAAGAAAAATCAGGAGAAGGTAGCATCTCTGAAACCAGGAGACAGTGGGGAGGGACAGAGTTCAGATCTGTCAGATGTTGCTGTTCGGTCAAATCGGGAGTGAATGAATGGAAAACCAGCCGTTGGATTTAGCCATGAGGAAGTCACTGGGGACAGCAGAGCCTGTCTTATTGGAACAAGGGGGACAAAAGCTTGATTGGAGTTGGTTTATGGAGAGTAAGAGGAAAGGAATTGGGAACAGAAATGGGGCAATAGCTGGAGAGGAAGGGAGCCCAGAGCTTTTTCCCCTCCAATACCAGAGTTGTTGCAACATGTTTTGATCTTGACGATGGTCCAGTAGATGGGAAAGTGGACAATACAGGTTGGGGTCAGGGAGAGACTTCTGGAGTGATGGTCTCCTCTCTTGAGTCATGAGAGAGCATGAAGTCAGCACACGCCCAGTGTGGGGGTCCTAACCAGCAGCAGCTAGGTAGGCTGGTAGCTCTGGTCGCTGGCCTCCTTTCTCAGTAAAGTAGAAAGCAAAGGTATTAGCTGAGACTGAGCATCTGGAAGATGCTGGGGGTTTGAGTAGAAAAAAGAAAGTATGACATCCTCACTAGCAGAGTGGGAGAGTGAATGGAGCAGGGCGCCCGGGACCACTGGGCAGCACTGGGCCTAGAGGTAAGCGGTGGCGGCCTGAAAGTGAGAACAGTGAGTCGCTGTGTGCTTTTCCCCCATCCCGTTCAGGTACCCAGGTGAACATGAGTTAGGAGGCCCGTGGGTACTGAAGACAGAAAAATGGGACATGAGAAGGCAAAAAAGGAAACAGAGAAATGCCTGTAACATAGGAATACCATCTGTAGTAATTAAAAATACAAGTAAAAACAATGAGGTTTGTTTGTACCTTCAGCTTGACAGGAGCTTTTGTTGAGGATGCAAATTACTGGAGCTTTTCTGGAGCACAGTGTTTCAGGAGGCACCAAAACATACAGTATGTGTCCCCTTTTGCTCTGTGAGTCCTACTCTTAGAAATTTATACAAAGAGATAACAGCTCAAGTGTATGGAGATCTCTGCACCAAGATGTTCACTCCAGCAGGTGATTGGAAAAGGGAAAGTTTGGTGCACAGCTAACCAAGAACCTCAGGTTCTCTAGTCCGTGGGCATAATAGTAACAGTGAAAGCAAGACCTCACACTTCTGTACTGCTTTGCAGATGAGGAAACTTGGGCCCCGAGAGAAGGAGTGACGGCCCCAGTCACATCGTGCAGAGCTCGGACCCCCAGCTGCGGGCCACGCACGGACCTCTTCCACTTGGTTTGGAGCTGGAGTTCCTTGTAAGGTACTTGTTAGCCTCCTTTTTGGACCAGGTCACTTTCTGATTTTAAAATATAAACTCTCAAAATGTCTTGCATATTTACTTAAAATGTCTTCATTTCATTATGCAAGGTTTTCCTTGCAGGGGATGCTGGGTATGAAAGGACAGCAGGGGAAGAGAGGACAGACTTTGTCTGGGCCGCTGACAGAAAGGGACTGTATTTTCCTGACTCCCACGTCAGACCTTGTGTACAGGGCAAAAAGTAGGTTTACATTTGTATGTGAAACAGTTTATTCCTATGTTGTTATTTATTAATTATTGTATTATTTTCATATGAACAACTGTAAAAATACTTTTGCCCCACCCTGTATAGTCCGAGAAGGTGCAGTTTCTGCCTTCCTGTGACTTTTACAAAAGTCGTAACAAAAATACAAAGATAACAAGTAAATCATATTTATTTCATTGACTTGACTGTCAGAGAGCATCTGGCACACATGACCCCTCGCAGAGAAGCACTAGGCTATAGCCTGGGCTCCGATTCAGTTCTTCCGTGCCCTAGCCTAGCTTCCGTGGGCTCTTCATCAGAAAAACAAAGAGGCGAGCCTAGATGACCATACTAACTCCCAAAGCAAGCACAGCGCTCTTCCCTTCCTGCCAAGTCCCTGTTGCAGTAGCTGGGGAGAGATGTGTCTGTGCTGTAAATGAGCGCCCCGTCCCTCCCATTGCCACCCTGGCCCTCCATCACTTCAGAAGAGCACGTAGAAATAAACACAACTGTGTCTCCTTGTGCCAATTCCAGACCTCCAATGGCGGACCAGAGAATGGACATTTCCTCAACCATCAGTGATTTCATGTCCCCAGGCGCCAGCGACCTCCTCTCCAGCCCCCTGGGCACTGGTGGCGTGGACTGCACCCGCAAAAGGAAAGGCAGCTCCACCGACTACCAGTAAGGCTATCAGGCTCATCCTCTTCTGGCTAAACTCGGTGTCAGTCAAGTCAGTTCATGGGCATGGCGTGTCCGCGGGCCAGCCACTGCTGGTCCCGGGAGAAGGGACCCTCTCTGTGGAAAGGGATGGGAATGAAAGCTGGGACTCCAGGTGGCCACACAGCTGGTTTTCGCCTCTCTCTCTCCCCTGGAAGCACCACTGAGGCATTTACTCCCCCTTTCTGTCCTCAAATTGTTTCAGATCAAGGGAAGAAGAAGAGTCTCAAAGCCAAGGTTTGCCTTTTGCAGACCCCTTCCTTCATCTTCCTTTGCTCCTATGAGCAAGACAGCTAAAGTCCATGGATGTAACCTCGGTGGTTTCAGAGAGGTTTGCCTACAGGCCTCGCCCTGAGGGAGACGCTTAATGAGTATTTGCGGAATAAACTAGGTAGTGGTCATCTCTGAAAAGGAACAGGAACATTGATATTGTCCTTAAACAGTATTGAAATCAGTATGTACCTGTGATATTAAATAGTTGTTTTTTTTTTTTTTTAGACTTGATGACTTTTCTTTTGAGTAAGTAAACTTTCACACTTACAGTCAAGCCTTCTATACCTGTACAAACACCTAGGGAGCAAGGCAGTGTGTATGGAACATCCAAAGGCACGTTTTGTTTTGTTGAGGCATCTGCGTGGAATCTTACCCAAGAACCCCCTTAAGAGGTTTGCTTTTGTTTAATGAGGGAAAATCTCCAAGGAGGTGTCCCCCTACAGCAGATGTCCTTTCTGCTGAAGTTCACAGGTCGAATTTGGGGAGCACAGTGGCTGGAGGTCAGAGGCTCACTGGGAGGTGCTATGATTAATATGTAAGTTATCCCAGATGGTTCAGAGAGCAAACGCCCAGGGGATGGAGAGTGGGTGTGAGGACCGGAAGGGTGTTCTTTCATAGCAGCAACTTCCCAGCAGAGAGACCAGCAGATGTTTTCTCTGGACTGTTGACATGTTCCCTCTGCTTTCCAACCTTGTCACCACCCAAGACTGTCAGGTTTCCCTCAGGGACCCCAGCTTGCAAATCTTTTAATTCATGGAGACCCTATTAATTAAGCAACTGTAGCCCATTTCTGTATACTTTTGATGTACTAAAGTCACATCTGAAGTCAGGCAGAGCTGCTCTTCGCCTAGATGATCACTCTGGCCTCAGTGCGCAGACAGGAGTCTGGACAAAAGGGGAGGGAAGGTTCTCCTCTGCCAAAGTGGCCTGTCTTATTTTCTCCGGACTCGAGGACTAGCTCGAGAAACTCTCTGCCTGGGCGGAAATCCAGGACACCTAATGGGAACTCCTGTTCCAGAATGCCTGTGATGCGACTCAGTGCTCCTGAGGAAGTTGGTTTTGGCCTTGAAATTACCTTGTATGAAGGGTGTAATTCCTCCTTTTTGACGGTAGAAAGGGGCGAGGCCCAGGTGGTAGTCAGTACCTGCCTGATAAATTTAGGATCTAAAGAAGGCTGTGACCTCGGGTGGGGGGATTTAGAACCCCTTCCTTGGAGAAGGTCAGTCTGTTTTCTACTGAAGTACACAATGCCATGAAACTTGGATTTCTGGAGTCTGATAAAGGGAGGCAGGTGTGTGCTATGACCCCAGCACCCTGTGCAGCCAGGACACTCCACGCCCCTCCGCTGCAGGCCTCCCCTCTGTCCCAGTCCTCAGGGTTCCTCCCCGCCTAGCTGCGACCAGAACGCTGGGCAGCAGTGCCTTTGGAAAGCTGCTTAGGGCTCTGCTCAGGGCTTCTTTGTTGGTCCTTTGATTCCCCTCCTCACTTCAGTCTCTGCATAATCTAATACATGTGTCTGCACAGAGATTTGATGCTTGGTGTGCTTTGCAAATGAATAAACCCCATTTATCCAGAACGGTGAGGGAATGCGGTCTTACAGTTATTTGGACACTGGTCAGCCGAGAGTTTCCACAGGTGTATGTACTCCCAATTTTCACACGATCAAAAGATGGTAAAATATGTTAACATGGAAACTCTGTTGAGACTATGTATAAATTTCCTTTGATCATCTGGAAAACCAGATCAAGTTTTATAGTAGTTTCAGGTGGTTTTTCTGTATTTGTTTGACTGCTATATATTCATACTCAATACTGTGCTATTTGAGCTTTCCAACTGTTTGGTTTCTGGATAAATGAGAGCCTTACATATTATGATTAGAAAAGTATTTTTTTGTCTTTAATAGTCACGTTCTCTTGTTGTTGTTTTTAGGGAAAGCATGGACACAGACAAAGATGACCCTCATGGAAGGTACCATGAACCTAGTTATTTGAACTTCAGCGTCCTTGTAGCCATTTCCTTGCATAATTGCACGTTCCGTTACTGGGTGCAGGTTCCACCCATATCGTGGGTGGGGGATAAGCAAGGAGGCTTTGAGCTCTGAGCTCAAGATCATCTCCCTCCAGCCCCCAATTTGGCTAATAACCAATGTTGCGTGTTTGTAGAGAGATGGCAGGGGTTAAACAGGGAAATTAATTAAACGGGAAAGAAAGCAAAGAGTATAACTTTGCCATTAGTTTTGCTTTTTCATCTTTTGCTTTTTTATTTCCAGGTTAGAATACACAGAGCACCAAGGGAGGATCAAAAATGCAAGGTAAGGGGGGGCCTCATTCTGTCTGTGAACTGTCCCGTTCCTGAGGTCTCAGAGTGCAGCCAGGGGCTCTGTGCGTCTAGGTCCTGCCTAACAGTTCTTCCGACACTGCCACATTCGTAACAAGTAAAGAAGGGGGCAGTGGACTGTGGCTTCGTGTGGCCTTCCACCCCTTGCTCTCTCCAGGCTGCGCTGGCCTGCACTCTGTTGTCTAAGCATATGTCATTGGAAGAGGACTTTGGAGGGAGCAGGAAATTAGTCACAGCTAAGAACCCCCCAGTCTTTGGCAGGGTACTCTGTCCTGACTCTGGGGCCCTCCAGAGGAGGACCTGGCTCAGGGATCTGGTTCCTGGGCTGCACCTCACCCTGCAGGACCCTCATCGCTCTGAGAATTGCAGCCGGAGGGCCGACTGGGGGTTGGGGGAGGCCCTGCTTCATTGAGTAGATTCTCTGACTTGATCCTTCCTTCCTCCCTCCAGCTACACTTGCCAACCCCTTTCCGCAGGGTCCTCAGCCCTCCCTCTGTGGGGCTGTGTCAGGACACAGAAGGAGGGGCTGCAGGGTTTGGCTGACCTGAGGCTTTCCTCTGGCAGACCCGTCTTGGCAGAGGCTCTCAGGGTTCTGTTGCTATGGCAGTGGCAGCAAACTACATTTCCACCGTGGATGCACCTCTTTAAGGGGGCAGTCACACATGACTGGTGCAGACCAGTCAGAGAGAGTGTGTGCGAGTGGACCCGCAGGCTGCATCAGTGGGCAGCAGCTCCCGGAAGGGAAGAACGTGACAGTCTTTGGAGGAAGTTCTGGGGGCAGATGTGGCACCTGCTGTTTCTATGTGGGGTCGTGTCTGATCCAAGGATGGCAGCGGTAGCTACCTGGCGACTTAGTCAGTGCATCTCTGGCAGGCCGCACAGCAGGCTCCTCACAAAGCTCAGAGACAGCTCACGGGGGACCACAGGATTGTTCTGGAGGTTTTGCTCTTTAAAACCTCCACCTCCCGCCTTTTGTCTTCTGCCCCCACCTTAAAGTCCAACTTCACAGAGGCTGAGAGGAAATGAGAAGTTAACAACACAGTTTACTCTGAAAAGACAGTTTTTGTAACATTTCTCCTTAATGTTAAGGCTAGGGTAAGCATAAAAAGAAGATTTAAAAAGTAACCAACTAATACTGACCTGCCAGTGAATCCACTTTTTGGGTGACTTTAGTAGAAAAGTCTAGTTTGAAATAATCTGCAAATTCTAAATTCGCCTCTTCAGATGACTGTTGAGAACAGGTATAACTTACTTTTGCCGTTGTGTCCTTGGTGCTGGGTTACATGTTATGGAATTTATTTTTCATATTGTTGTTCAGGGAGGCTCACAGTCAAATCGAAAAAAGGCGTCGGGATAAAATGAACAGTTTTATTGATGAATTGGCTTCCTTGGTACCAACGTGCAATGCGATGTCCCGGAAACTAGATAAACTTACTGTCCTCCGGATGGCTGTTCAGCACATGAAAACACTACGAGGTGAGACCCCGGGTTTTACTGTCCTGTATGCCCTTGCTCACAAATGTGTCACCCTTGCCTAGAATGCTCCTAAGTCCCTAAGGGCAGTGTTTATGACTTGCAAATGTGTGGCCTTGAGGAATATGCCTGTAATTTTCAGCCATAGAGACTATGCCAAATAAAGTGATTATTGAGCTTACGTGAGTATTCAGATGCAGGTTTGCAGCCCCGTGCCCCCAGAGGGTAGAGGCCGTGTGCACGTGTAATCAGGCCACATGCTTATCAGAGAGGACACCGCTGACGTCCCGTCCTTCAGACCTGTCTGCCCAGCCCCCACCCGTACAGTGACAAACATCAGAAACGCAGGCACACTGAGTGACCAGAAAGTCAGTGTTAGTGCCTAAGAGGAAGGTTCGTCCTGGTCCCTTTGAAGAGACAGTCACTGGTCGACGGTCCTTGCTGCATCTTATTGTCAGGAACGCACGCCAACATCCTCGTCTTCCTGGAATTTTCCCAAGCTGGCTAGACCCTGTGTGAGGGAGGCAGTGTTTTTCTTCTCTTCTGAGTGTGGCGGGGTTGAGAAAACCGAGGCGGAGATGTGGAAGTGACTTATCCAAACCACAAGAGAAATCTGAAACATATCAGGCATTTTAGTGATTGCTGTTCCTGGAATTTTCCATAGCTTGTCTTGAACTATTTGAGGAAATTGGAAAGTGGGTGCTCAGTCAGATCTCTGAGCTGTGTGGTAAAAGAATTACATCTTTTTATTTCTACAAAGCCACCAGAAATAAGAAGTAGCTGGTTTTGTCTGACTTTTATCACTGGTCAAAAATATAACTGTTATATCCTGTGCTTGGAGAATGGCATTTAAAAATCCGTATTAGCTAAAGCGGCAAGACTGAAGTACTGTAAAACAGTTTCTGTTAAACTGGAAGAAAAGGTGGCAAGGCTTGAGTTACCGTTAAAGCAGGGATGTGGGCCCATCATCTGCGTCTTGTTAGCTGCTCTGAGAGTCACACACACGTTCCGTTTGCCTCCTTCCCGTCGTGCTTTGGGCTGTTGTGGGCCCGTTTCATTTTATTTCCTCACTCTTCTCCGAACCACTCTGCAGATTCCAGGTCGTTTACTGCTGGCATTTTCCTCTAACAAGTTAGTGTTCTTCCGAAAGATGCCAGGTCTACAGCCGTTTAAACATAGGTCTTGCTCCATTTTAGTCCCAGGAGCTAGAGTTGCATTTACAGAAACAATGCATTTCTCTGGGTTGCCAGGCTCATTGAACTCACCACTGATGAAGGGGAGCTCACGCTAAAAGCCTTCCGCAATGCGTTTACTCAGGGCCTGGCAGACTGGATGATTGCCCAAGAACATGTAGAGGGGTGATTTCAGGGGCTGCTAGCCTCTTCTGGTCTGCTTCTAGAGCGGCCCTCTGTCTCTGAAGCAGATTTGTAGCTTCCTTCTGTTTGTTCTTGGTGTTTCCCATAGTGACAAAGGCAGGCTTGTTAAGTCTCTGTGGGCAACAGTGTTCCCTTTTCAGTGGGATTCTCTTGGGCATTACGGGATTCTGTTCGGAACCAGGTCTTGCGTTGTCTCAGTCAAGGAAGAAGAAGGTAAAGTGTCAGTTCCAGGTGGTGGGGACTGGGCTGGCAGGTGTGAGGCAGTGGAGTGGACTGAGGCATCATCTGAGTATGAGGGGAGCCAACTCTTTCTCTTTTCTCCTCCTAAGGTGCTACCAACCCATACACAGAAGCAAACTACAAACCGACCTTTCTGTCAGATGATGAACTGAAACACCTCATTCTCAGGGTATGTTGCAATTATGGGAGTGTTTCACACAACATTTATTTTTACAAATGTCAGAGTTCAGTACCGGCATGTGGGAATTTGATGTCTCAACACTGAACTTTTCTTAGGCCCACTTCCTCTGTATCTTATTGTTTGGACAAGCCTCCCATTCCTTCCCGAGACCTTCCTCCTGCTCTTCTCCCCTTGCTTAGGCAACAATTAGAGGTCTGTGCTTCTGTGATTTAAATCAGAAGAGGCAGGGCTTTGTTAGAAATAGGTGGTAGTTAAGAATCATACTCCTGCATGAAGGTTTTAGAAAGGGACCGTAACCGAGAACGAATGAGGATTTCTCTGATTCTCACTTAACCACTAGCACAAAAACACCCACTGAAATCTCCGTACCCAAATCCCTTCAAAGTTACAAAACTTCCAGAGACTTTGTTGTCCAGCGTGGAGAATAAATGGAAGAGGCGGTGCTTGCACCTGCTCGGCTGCAGCTCTCGCTCACCTTGCTGGTCTCCGCAGAGAGATGGCTGACGCAGCTCCACGGGAGCCAGCCTCGGCTGCACAGGCTCCAGGGCACGTCCCGGCGGAGGGAAAGAAATGGAATTCAGAACCATGTCCTCTTGCAGACTGCAAGGAGAAACATAGAAAAATGTAACTGAAAGGCCCCCACAGTCCAGGCTGACGCACTGGCTAAGGCTCCTCCAGCACCTCGGCCCCCTTCTTGGTTGGAGCAGACGTGGGCAGAGCGGGCGTTGGTCCAAGCGGGCCTTGGTCTCGTCACTGCTGTTCCCACCCCGGCCCGGGCCCTCCCTCCTCCTGCCCGCTTGTCTGCTCGCTCCAGTGTTCTCTGCCCTTCCCCTCATGGCATGCTGTACTAATTGGAAAGCTTTCAACTGCAAGGAACAGAAGATGTGATGAACAAATGGGTTTTTTTAAGTTTTTCATTTTTAATTAAAACTTTTTCTAATTAGTTTACATGAAATACTATTTTGTACTAGTTTCAGGCGTATGCACAGTGGTCAGCCAATCTACAGAGTGTCCTCCCTGGCACCCCAGTGCCCAGCGGCACTGCGCCATCAACAGCTACTTACAGAACAGTCACGGGTGCAAAGCACAGCATAGGAGACACAGTCGATGATGTTGTAACAAATTGGGTTTTGTTTCTCAAGCATGGCCGGTCCTGGGGTCGTCAGTGAGGGGTCAGTACAGTGCCCCAGTGAGGTCAGCGGGAGCCAGGCTCTTAGTCTTCACACACAACCACGCTGGGCCAGCAGTGCAGCCACTTCCGCGGTGTAGCTAGATGGCTGTGCCAGGAAAAACTAGGGCAGGGGCAGCTCCAGGCCAGTGGTCCCTTCCATCAGGAAAGGATGCGCTTGCTTCCTGGAAGCCCAGCAGTAGACGTCAGCTTGTGGAGAAGATGCCCCGGTCTCCCCCGTCGGCAGGGCAGGTTGCAGAGCCGGGCTTAGATTCCCGGCCCCAGGAGCAGATGCAGGCAAGCCGGAGGGAGACAGGGTTTAGGCCTGGCCCTGGCAGCATTTGCTGCACACACTTTCCAGCGCCACATCTGTTTGCTGGATTTCCCCCCAGACGTGGCTCTCACAGCTTCAAGCAGAGCTTCACCTGTGGTCTAGTTGGCACCTCCCTTGCCACAGAAGCCGTCTCGGTGCCACCTGTGGGGCAGCCATAATACTGCCCCCCCACCCCCTGCCAACACACTTGTACATGACTTATTGTTAGGCCAGGTCTTTGCCAGCGTGGATAGATGCAGTTCCTTTTTTTTTAACTTCTTTTGTCTCTGCCAAAACATATTCCTTGGATGGTCCCACATTCTAGCTTGTCATTAGCAATCCCTTGAGGCTTCATGTGACTTGTAGATCTGCTAGGCATACCTTCTGTGTCTTTCATTTTCATTCATTCACTCACTCAGCAAACATTTTTGAGTACTTACTGTATAGCATGGCACTCACTATCCTAGGAACACCCACTCACTGCTCAGAACGTTCGGGTGGGGCCAAGGCTTCCCAGCAAATCAGTGATGACCTGTTGGTTGCCATTCTTGGGGCACAGTTATTCAGACCCACCTCTACCCTCATCTCTCCACCCCTTTCCTAACAGATGTCCTTGTTCTCAGAAGTCGCAGCTGTAAGCTGTGTCTGCTGCGTCTGTAGAGAAACCAGCAGGGCCAGCGTCACGGGCGTGTGACCTAGGCAGTCACACAGGGCCCCGTGGGTGGTTCTAATGCTCGGCTGTAGCCACCTTGAAAATCCTAATTTTTTGTATAAGAGTTCCTGCATTTTCATTTTGTACAGAACCTATAAATTATGAAGCTGGTCTTGATTGCCACACCAGTACTGGTAATTTGGTGTTTTTAAGGAAAGAAATGTTTATAAATTGTTTTATATGTGTATAAATATATAAAGCGCCTTTCATAGTGACAAATGCTTAGTAATTTTCTTGTTGCTGCTTTTCTAGCTAATTCCCTATCACATGTTCACACTCAGTAGGGTATAGAGCAAGGTGTCGATGCTCTTCAGGCTAAACACTCCACCGTAGACTTGCCTGCCCTGCCCTTGTTTCACACACCGGAGTGGTCCGTCTTCCCCGATGAAACTTTGCTTTCTTCTCTGGCACGCTGTAGTGGCTCTGAAGTCCCATCCAGTCCCTTGCCAGTTCAGGTACCCAGTTCCCAGGAATTTGTCTCGACAGAAGGCAAGGGCCACTCAGACTGTGCCGAACCGTTAGGCAGCAGGAACTGCGCTTCTGCTTTTCCTTACCAGTGCAAATCTGACTGATTGCGTGCTTTCCTAGGTGCTGTTAGAGGGTCTTCAGTGAGCAGGGTGTCAGTTTGTAGTGTCCAGATACTCCCCTTCCCTGCGGTTTGAAAAGCAGGCAGACCGCCCAGGGCTCTGGACTATTTATGAACACCGTCCTCCCCAAGAGTGAGCCAGGCCTGGGTTTCCGGTGTCCCCGTAGCGCTCACGGCATCCTCACACCTCTGCTGTTTAGTTGTCCCCTTGGCCCCTGCTGCTGCCCCTGATGGGGTCCGTCTGCCCAGTGAGGCAGGTCCGAGCGTCTAGGCCTCCCCTGCACAGACTGTACTCACTGGCCTTCAGACACCCAGGCTGGGTTGGACTCTGCTTCGCTCATGTTGTCTGTTTAGGCTTGTCTGTGCCCAGATGTCAGGATGTCACAGTCACCTTCTTCCCAGGAACCTTTTGTACCTCACCACTTCATCAATGAAAGGCCTCAAAATACTTCTTTTGTGGGATATAAGATTGTCTGCAAGGCAAATGAGGAAGTTATTAATACCCTCGTTTCTGACAGAATGAGGCTTCCAGCAGATGGTGCTTGGAAAGTCGCTTCCCCCTCACTGTCATTCCTTGCCCCTGGACCAGCTTCGAGGCCTAACTTAGGAAGGGATCGCTCCTCCCTCCCTCCCCGCTGGGTGGCCCACCAGCTTCCCTCACTTCTTTTACCTCTGCACAGGTGCATGCACCATTCCTTAACCTTCTGGCACATGAATTCATTTCCTGGTCCTTTGAATTAAACTATATCCCAACGGCCCTTTTGTGGAAAAGAGAATGGAGTTTCTCTATGTTTTTCCAAAGAGCACACTGAGTGCTAGTGAAGAAAGCAAGATAATGGCCCACTATGTATTAGAACTGCAGGAGCTGAGGAAAGAGTGAGTGCATGATAGATTAGGGGGAGGCTCCTGGTCACTAGGATTCCCCCAGTAGGGGTCGAGTAGTTGTCCCTCTGAAAAGCTGTGGCTAGGAATCACGCACACAGAGACAAATATTAGAGCTTTGGCAGTTATCTGCTCAGTCTCTCTAACAAACACTGTTTTACCTCTACATCTGTCTTTATTGGCACTTTAGATTTTTACTTGTATTTAAAGTGAAGAGTGCCCTGGCTGGGGTGGCTCAGTGGATCGAGCACCGGCCTGTGAACCAAAGGGTCGCTGGTTCGATTCCCAGTCAGGGCACATGCCTGGGTTGGAAGTCTGGTCCCTGGTAGGGGCCACACGAGAGGCAACCACACATTGATGTTTCTCTCTCTTTCTTCCTCCTTCCCTTCCCCTCCCTAAAAGTAAATAAATAATCTTTAAAAAAATAATAAAAAATAAAGTGAAGAGGAGGTAAGAAGAATCTAAGGGGAAATTTTTGTTCTTCTTTTCTTACCTCACTTAGGAACAAACAGCCTCACCCTGGGTCAAAGGGTAGTATTTGAGAGCAGTAGCTTTCAACCCTGTGCACGTTAGAATCATTTGGGGCAGAAGTGGGGAGTAAAACCATACCAGTGGTTCAGCCCTACCCAGATGATCAGCAAAACAAAACACTGCTCCAGCCCTGGCTGGTGTGGCTCAGTGGATTGAGCACCAGCTTGGGGACCAAGGGGTCACTGGTTCAATTCCTAGTCAGGGCACATGCCTGGGTTGCAGGCCAGGTCCCCAGAAGGGGGGTGCAAGAGGCAACCACACATTGATGTTTCTCTCCCTCTCTTTCTCCCTTCCCCTCTGTCTAAAAATAAATAAAATATTTAAAAATATAAAAAAACAAAAACAAAAAACACTGCTCCAAATGCTGAGAACCACCGTCCGAATGCTCCCTGAAAATGGAGGTGTTCAAGATGGCGGCCAAGCTATTGGAGAGGGGATTCCAATCTCGCAGTTTTCTTCCCGTCTCAGACTCTAGGATTGCACCTAGAGTTGTTCTAATCACAGCAATAAAATACGACTTCTCCAGACTTCAGTGCAATCAAAGGAAACGTCCTGAGCTAAACTGTGCTCTGAAATACAATTTACATAATTGGACTTTCCCCTGTAATTGTCAGATCGTAGATATAGACATAGATGCATAGACCTGCCTTGGACAGAATCTTACTTTTCTCATAAGGCATCCGTTGTAAGCACCCTATTCTCAGCAGTCCTGTGCTTCGGGTACTTAGGACACCAGCCCTTGTTTGCTGTCAGAGTGATTGCAGTCATATTCCTTGAAGTGTGATAAATTGATTATCCATTTCTCCTGATTAGGCAGCAGATGGATTTTTGTTTGTCGTAGGATGTGACCGAGGGAAGATACTTTTTGTCTCAGAGTCTGTCTTCAAGATCCTCAACTACAGCCAGGTATTGCTCCCGCCGGCGGTACGACCGCAGCCGCAGAGGCCACCCCCTGTCAGAGCGGTTACAGTGCCCAGTCACGTGTGACATGTGTCTGTTGTCTCCCCCCCAGTCCTTCCTCTAGAGAATTCTTTACATGTTAGCAGGGAAATGAAGTTAAACTTAGAAAAATCTTTAATATATGTGTGTTCCATGTTTCCGCCATTTGGAAGGTTTGGCTCTGATCTCAGCAGCAGCTTTTTAACTTTGTTTTCGCTGCAAAATCAGTACCCCATAACTGTGGGGTGGGGGGGCAAGGGAGAAAGGTAGGCAGATAGTGCAGTGCCAGAGAACAGGAAGAGTGTGGCGCCACCCGTGCCGGGTTTGCAGTGATTTCCAGCTCTGTTGAGCCTCAGCTCCCTCTGAAAACTGGTTGTAATGGCCTGTGCGTTCTGTGAATGTTGGTCAGATCAAATAAGATAAACATTTATGGAAGCTTCTAGAGCACAGCTTTCCACCTGTGACGTCCCTGGAGCTCCTCTCCACCCATTCACTCCTGCACACATTGCGTGCTGCTGGTTGCATGAACACTTGATGAGGCAAAGGAATTAGAGTCAAAATAACACCTGTGTGAGTTAGAATTAATGTAAATGTAATGTTTTCCAAGTGTTTTACTCATCTAGTCTCACAAGAAAGTTAGAGAGGAAGTGTTTATCATCTCTGCTAACAGGATAGGCTGTGGAGGCTTAAAGGGGCTCGAGGCAGAGCCCTTGCCCGACAGTCCGCCCCCTGGTGTCTCGGAAGGGACTCCACGGGCATCAGAAATGAACAGGCCCTCACAGAGCTGAAAGATCCTCGCCTCCGGGGAGCGTGAACTATTTATTTAATCGAGCCCCTTCCCTCGTGTGCCATCAGAACCAAACTCCCAATGCCTCGCTCATTGTGTCTGTCTAGGCGAAGTGATTACATGCATGTACATGTCCACATATGAGTGTTTGCCATTGTCATGCTTAAAATGCAAAATACAGGCAAAGCACTCAGATGATTTATATTCTACATGCTGTTGACTTGTCATTTTTGATGGTACGTCCCCACAGAACGATCTGATTGGTCAGAGCTTGTTTGACTACCTGCACCCTAAAGACATCGCCAAAGTCAAGGAGCAGCTTTCCTCGTCTGACACGGCACCTCGGGAGCGGCTCATTGATGCAAAAAGTGAGTACAGACCAGGCTGCCGCTGCCTCGGGACCCCACTCAGACCTGCACGCAGAGCGAGGACCGCAGACCGTGGCCGTGGTCTCAGCCTCTGGGTCCCTTCCTCTCTGCCCTTTATGGGGCTACAGGTGCTATCCTTGGCCAAGTGGAATTGTGTACATTCTTTTGTCTTTGTCTTTGTTTTATTTTGCATAAAGGAAAAAACCCTCAATGTCCAAATTCATTGAGAGGAAAAACAGCTACTTTGATTTGATTCTTTCTGAGCTTTAGTCATTTTGTTTTTCAGAATCAGAAAATTCCCTGTTGTATGCTCCTAAGTTTAAAGGGCTCACACAAGTTTGATTTGTTTCCCCAAAAAAGAATCATCTCTATTTATCTGAGGTGCAAACTTGCAGCCTCACAAAAGTAAGAAAACTTAAAATACAGATACAATGTTTCTTTGACTGAAGTGGTTCCTCATTGTGTCGGCCTCTCCCTTCCTGGTGGCTTCCTTGCAGCAGGAGAAGCACTGTTCATACTCTCCCCAGCTTCCTGTCCTGCACCCTCTCCTGTGCCTCCTCTGTGGGGCCCCTGTAGGTCTCTTCTCCGTTAGTCCCTCTGGAGGCTGTGCACTACAACAGTGAAGAGTGTGGGCTCTGGAGTCAGATTGCCGGGCTCACCATTGACCAGCTGTGTGACCTTGAGCAAGTTACTTAACCTCTCTGTGCCTGAGCTTTCCTATGTGCAAAATAGTAGCTATTCCACCCAGTTATTGTGAGGATTGAACATGTTAATATACATAAAGCATGTGGGACAGTTCCTGGCACATCTAAGCGCAATCTCAGGGTTGGTATTCACCTTGGCCCAGTGCAGACGTGGCCTAAATAGTTTCCTGCTTCCAAGCTCCCATTGTCATTCCTGGAGGGAAATGCCAGCAAAGGACTCTCCTTTAAACCATGCTTTTCACTGAGGCACTCCTCTTCTTCCTATAAGTGCAGTGCAGTTCCTGGCACCTGTTGTCCTTTATAGTCTGGCCCTTGCAACAGTCTAGTGACCTAAGGAGAAAAAGATGAAGGATGGTTGGTCCCTACCTATAAAGCCCTTACCATGCAGTCATGGAGACCAGGAGACAGACAGCTCCCTGCATAATAGGTGCAGCCATAGAGAGCAAATGATTCATTCTCCTGCAGGTACGGGGAGAGGCCTCACCAAGTAGGCGACAGCCGAGGTGGGCTTGAAAAGGTGGATCGACGTTTGCCAAGTGAGGAAGAAAGGATGAGAGCTGGGGGTGTCACCTGTGGGTGGGAGCAGCCGTGTGGCCCTGGCCGTGTGGCCTGTTTGGTGCTGCTGGAACAAAACATGCAGGGGAAGGGGGGCTGGGATATCAAGACCTTTTCGTCCGTGGGGACACAGTGAGGGCTCTGAGCCAGGCGGGACCGTGGGGACACAGTAAGGGCTCTGAGCCAGGCGGGACAGGCTTGGATTGCCATTCCCGGCAGGATCCCTGAGGTGGCAGTGTGGCAGGCGGGCGGGCTGCAGGGCGGAGGCCCTGACGGTTGCTGTCGGGTGGGAAGTGGGGCGTGCCCCCAGACATGCGCTGCAGCCACAAGCAGCCGGTGTGTCTGTCGGGGTCACAGCCAGTGCTTGTGCTCCACAGACGCCCATTCAGTCGGTCTCACACACACAGTCCAGTGCAAACGCCACGCAAACCGCAGAGAGGGGCCACGTTTGCGGTTTAAAACTCTCTAGTAGCCACATTAAAAACAGTGAAAATAAATGTGAGACTGATTTCAGTGCTGTATTTTATTTAACCCAGTAAATCCAGAATGAGATCTTTTACTTTTCTCGTGCTAACCCTTGGGAATCCTGTGTGCGTTCACATTGCATACCCCAATCAGAATAACTGCATTTCGGGCATGTGGCAGCTGCCCGTGGCGAGTGGCTCCCGAACTGGACAGCACAGACCCGCACTGCGGTCCAGGCACCTTGGCTGAGCGTTTAGGGTGTTCTGCTCCATCCTTTCCATTTCAGTATCTAAATCTTGCCCCTCCTTCCACGCCCAGCCCAAGCGCTTCCTCCTCTGGGAGCACAGGTGGTTTCGGCCATTCATCTGGCACGAATCACACATCACCTCCTGTTGTTCTTAATTCTTCCGTGGCGCACTTCCATTCCCCCTCTCAGCCATGCACTCCACTGCACAGGAGCCCTGAGCTTCTTTCCTTCTCTCCCCTGGGGCATGCAGGCCACTCCCCCAGGGGCTACATTCTCTGTGATCTGGAAACATGTCCAGGCAGCACACCTCTCCCTGCTGCGTCTTTTACGGCCTAGACTAAGGAGAAATGTTATTCTCATGTCATTGTTACAGAACTGTGAGGCAGGAAAGAAAAGGCTTTCTTCAAGGTCACACTCCCCGACCTGCCAGATACTACCCTCAGTTTATCACATTTTGTGTATTGATTTGCAGCTGGACTTCCAGTTAAAACAGATATAACCCCTGGGCCATCTCGGTTATGTTCTGGAGCACGACGTTCTTTCTTCTGTAGGATGAAGTGTAACAGGCCTTCAGTAAAGGTTGAAGACAAGGATTTCCCCTCCACCTGCTCAAAGAAAAAAGGTAACCATGTCACAGCTCTGTAAAAGCCCACCACAGGCAGGCTTGCTTGCTGCACTGGTATTCTCGGCAGGGTGTTGGCCAGTGCCCGCCAGCTGGCCAGAGTGGCAGGTTCCAGGGCTGCAGCCAGGACCCCATGACCTGCCAATCCCCCCGACCCCCACCGACCGCGTAGGACAGCCGGGAGCAGGGAATGTTGAGAAGCCTGATGTGTTGCCATGATGACCGAGATTCATGGGAAGGCTTCCTCTCTTTAGATTGTCTGTGATTGGTTGGGAAAGAACACTGTACCATCCGCTATTCTAACTGCCTCCTGAGCAACCCACCAATCCATCAAAATTACTTTTGCTAAATTCACCAGTGACCTCCATGCTGAATGCAGTGGTCACTTTTCCTTTTCCTTCCATCCTCCTCTTCTCTAGAATTCCGTGAAACCATACACTCCTCATCTCCCCATTTATATTTCAGTGACGTCCAAGTTTATATTTCTAGCCCAGACTTCTCTTTTGAACTCCAGACCCACAAATTAACTGCTTGTTAAATCTACCCGCTTAGCTATCTCAAGGGCATCTCAGACATGGGAAGTATAAAAGTAACCACCTGATCTTCTCCTTGATATAAGTAAATGGCAGCAGAAACACATAATAAACCAAAACATAATCCACCATCCATGGAATTGCACATACTAGAAGCCTGCAAGGCACCCTCACCCCACTTCACTGCCCACCCTCAGTCATGAAATCTTGGCCCAGTGAGGTCCTTTTGCAGAAGTTACATGTTTATCCACCTCCATGTTTGCCACTATGATGGGACTGTGGCTGTGCTCACCTCTCCCCCAGTCCTTGCAAAGTAGGCTCCTCACATTTGCCGTCTCTCCACGCAGCAGCCAGAATGATCTTTTTAAAAGCATCTTTTTATCAGTCCCCTATTTGAGACCCTAGTATATTTCCTACTGCTCTTGAAGAAAAGCTAACTCCTTAACATGATTTGTTTTCCACAATTCCCAACAATTAGCACGGACCCAATGCTTGTAAACCCTCCCTGAAGATTCCTTTGTTGTTGAAACCCAAAGGTGCTCCACACCTAAGGTGTCCCAGAGTGAAATCCCTCCTTCCTCTGTGACACATAACTCTCTTCCCGGAGTCAGTGACCTATGCCAGCAACCACTCAATCCAGAAAATCTGGAGTTGTCTTCGTTTGCTTTCCTTCATGCCAAATTTTTGGGTATTCACACCAACTCCCAGGAATTCTCAAAAGCTCCTCCTGCGTCCTCTCCCAGCACGGCCAGAGCGCAGACCTTGTCGTCTCTGGCTGTGTGATCGTTCTTCCGGTTTTTCCTCTCTGCCGGTTTACCTGTCCCTCTGCGCCTGGAGCATCCAAACCCTGGTTTGCTTTTGCTGTTTCCCCGCTCAGATACCTTGGGAAGCTCTCCATTTCCTATCAGAAAAGACTAACACAATTGTTAGCAAAGAATCCAAGGCCCCTATAGTTTGCCCCCAACCTGCCTTTCTAATGCTACCCCCAGCCCCCACCCCTTCCCACTTCAACCACACGGAGCTCTGCCATTTCTTGTGCAGGGTACACTTCTGTGCCTTGCACATCCGAGTCCCATAGCCGGTGTTCGTTCTTCTTTCTCTACCTCCCACTTTGTTCTCCTGGGCCACCTTCCTTTCCCCAGGTAGACTTGGATGCTCCTCCCTTTTAACCAGCTCTTCTAAGCACATATGACACTGGATGGTAGTTATTTTTCAGTCTTCCTTCCTCTTTGAATGCTCACTTTCTGAGAGTAAGGCCTTGTTTTTAATTATGTGACTCCCTCCCCACATCCCTGCCCACCACAGGCTGCCCATGCCTCCTTACCCCAAAGCCACACTGACACTAACCATGGACTTTGCTTTCTAGCAGATCGAAAAAGCTTCTGCACAATCCACAGCACAGGCTATTTGAAAAGCTGGCCACCCACAAAGATGGGGCTGGATGAAGACAATGAACCCGACAACGAGGGGTGCAATCTCAGCTGCCTCGTTGCAATAGGACGACTGCATTCTCACGTGGTTCCACAGCCGGTGAACGGGGAGATCAGGGTGAAATCTATGGAGTATGTTTCTCGGCATGCCATAGATGGGAAGTTCGTCTTTGTAGACCAGAGGTAAGCGTCTGCATGCTGCTCTTGAACAATAATGGAAGATTTTCAACCCCGAGCAAAGCAGAGACAACTGGGCGGTCTGCTGTCTCTCCTAAGAATAGACAGAAGGAGGTGGTGGGGGTCTCTGCTGAAAAATGAGGCCCATAAGAATTTCATCATAAACACGGAGTTTTTCTCTGTCATTCTTTGTCATGTAGAAACCACATGCACTTAGTGGGGTGGTTTGGCGTCTGTGGCCAAAAGAGAAATAGTGGGCAAAGCATATATGGACTGTTCAAGGACAGTCCTTGTGATTGAGTTCTGGAACCCAGGACCTGGGAAAGAGTGTGTGGTCCTGAGGCGATTGGTAATCTCATGTGGCTACTCAAGTTTTAATTTAATCAATTAAAATTCAATAAAATGAAAAATTAAATTCCTCAGGCTCACCAGCCACATTTCAAGTACTCAGTAGCCATATGAGGCTAATGGCACAGTTACAGGACATTGCCATCATCACAGAGAGTCCTGTGGGACAGCTCTGGTCTGGTCCAGTCTCCTCTTTCATGGCTGAGGAACCGAGGCCCCGCCTGAAGGCTGGCTTCCTGCAGGATTCACACTAACTGGTGGTAGACCCAGAGATCCCAGGCTTCCCTCTGCTCACTGCTGCACTTTAAGAATATTCACAG
This sequence comes from Macrotus californicus, assembly GCA_007922815.1. Classification (NCBI taxonomy): domain Eukaryota; kingdom Metazoa; phylum Chordata; class Mammalia; order Chiroptera; family Phyllostomidae; genus Macrotus; species Macrotus californicus. The sequence goes on from VMDR010001051.1 coordinate 134,790, forward strand.
GCTAATAATTTTTCTGGCTACTCAAAAGTCACTAAAGGCTGGAAAAGGAGACGGCCGTTTCCCAAGGCCCTTGTGGCTCCTGCTGCTGGAGCTTCTGGTGTTTAGTTCTCCTGATAAAAGTGGGCAGGAACATGGAGAAACTCTCCCCTGGGGCTCAGGTTCTGACCACATTTTTATCTCACTAATGTAGTTACCATTTTTAAACCTCCTAAACTTGATTTCTTGTTATAACAGCCCCTTTGAAAGGCTTCTCTGCTTCCTTTCCTTCCGTTTTTGTAACCTTGGTGTAATTCAGTTACATGGATTAAACAATGAAATAAATAAAATCTCCACATAATAAGCCCTCTGAATAGCCACCTAGCTCTGACCTTGTTCTCACTGGCTGTAGCAGGGGCACCTGCCTCAGAGATGCTGTTGTCTGAGTGGCTTTTTTCCTTTAATATTTCCTTCTAGGGCAACAGCTATTTTGGCATATTTACCACAAGAACTTCTAGGCACGTCATGTTATGAATATTTTCACCAAGATGACATAGGACATCTCGCAGAATGTCATAGGCAAGGTAAGCTTGGCTGTACAGAGGATCGTACGTTTAAAGTGTCCCCTGCTTCTAGACTAGTCCACATACTCTTCCAGAGAAACCTGCCCCAGCGGTGTGGGAGTCAGCCAGCCCAGGGGTCTCGGCCGAGGCCACAATGTCTGTGAGGAGAGGAAGCTGCAGCTCCCAGGCCCGTGCATCCCCTTACAGGTGACCCACCCCTGCCGGCCCAGCAGTTTCCTGTATGCATGCCAGGTCGATTTCGGGAAGGCATCTCCTCCAGAGGATTGGTCTGGACCCCACAAAGACTTAGTATGGCCGAGACAGCTCTAATTCTCTTTTTCATAAAATCCTGCACTGCCGCTCTGGCTGGGGTGGCTCCTTGGACTGAGCGCCAGCCTGCGAACCAAAGGGTTGCCAGTTCGATTCCCAGTCAGGGCACATGCCTGGGATGCGGGCCAGGTCCCCAGTAGGGGGCGCACAAGAGGCAGCCACACATGGATGTTTCTCTCCCTCTCTTTCTCCCCCCTTTCCCTCTCTCTAAAAATAAATACACAAAATCTTTAAAAATAAAAAAATAAATAAAATCCTGCACTGCTGCCTGTATTTGCCTCTTGATTGATGGCACGGCTCCATGTTAGCCCCTTCCTTTACTTCATCGTCCACCAGACCAGCTCATTCACCTCAGACGTGAATGTCCAAAGGGGACCCTTTTGCCACCTCCACTGTCCTGGTTCAGGCCCATGTGCCCACCTTATGATTGTGATAGACTCCTGACAGGCCTCCCTGCTCCCTCTGTCCTCAGTCTATCTTCCATAGTTAACCCTGGTAACGTCCCACTGTCGGTGTAGACCTACCTGCCTTTTACAGGCATTCAAGACCTTCACCTTCTGGCCCCGACCAACCTCCTCAGCATCCCTGCCCACCCCCATCCTTGCCTGCAGAGGCTGTGTGCTGCGGCCTCAGGGACTGGTTCCCTGCCCACCCCACTCCCCACAGGCCTCGTGTCCCCTCCCTGCTTGTGGCAAACCTGTATTCAAGGCTCCAGGCTCCTCCCCTGCACAGCTGCCTCTCATTCCCCTCCTGAGGCCGGGTGTCCTATCCCGTCTCCTGTCTCCAGGGCCTGGCACATGAAAGAGGCTCGTTTTATGTCTGTTACATAAAAGAGTAGGTTTGATTAGGTGAGTGACTTCTCTGTACTCAGATGTCCTAAAAATGCAGTCCTCCCCTCGGGCTTTGTGACGGAAAAATAGCGCCACCCCTTTGCTGGTGTTCACGTCATAGCCGACTCCAGGTGGATGTCTATGACACAGCCAGTCATTTCCTGGAACCTTCGGTTCACACGCTCTGAAAAATAATGAGAGATTCCCAAATGGATCGAAAGGCTGAACCAGCCCCTCAGAAATGACCTGTTCTCCGAAGTGCCAGCTCCCGCGGCTTATTGAAGGGCGATGGCATCAGAGCCTGGTGCACTTAGGGTGTGGTTAGTTTGTACCCTGATCTGAGGAAGCATAGTTGTTCATGGTTTCTTTGCATTTTCAGTTTTACAGACGAGAGAAAAGATTACAACTAACTGCTATAAGTTTAAAATCAAAGATGGCTCTTTCATCACACTGCGGAGTCGATGGTTCAGTTTCATGAACCCTTGGACCAAGGAAGTAGAATACATTGTGTCAACCAACACTGTTGTTTTGTAAGTGTTTTTCCTATATCGAAGCTCCTTCAGTCCAAACGGAATGCCCTAGGCCCTTTCCCTGGGAATGGGGCACAGGCAGCGGCCAGCATCACATCAGTCACTGCCTCCTTGCTAGCATTCCATGGAGCCTCAGGACTGGCAGAAGCCCAAAGGGCTGCTAACGAAGGACAAGCTTCAGTGCTCGTACCCTGCAGGCCCTGGCTCGAGGACTTGCTCCGGGGAACAGCAACACTTCCCGATAAAGCAGCCAGCCTTTGCAATCTGCAGACCCCGCACCCCGGGCATCCACTGTCCTCTGTGGAGGGAAGGGTGGGCCACCCATGAAAGGCTCATACAGGCATCAGCTCATACTGGCCTTGGCTGAGGATGGGGGGCTCTCCTGCCCATCAGCCTGGTGGCCCGAGTACTGGCAGCTGGACGGCCACCTCAAAAGTGGCCACCTGCTAAGAGCAGGGAAAGGAAAGACCTTTGCTTTGTCTGGGACTGCTGCCCACATCTGCTTCCCCATGGGGTCCAAACCCCGCCTCCTTCCCACCCTGTGGTTAGAGCTGAGTGAGGGGCTGGGGCTGGGCGCGCTGTAGGCGGACAGGAGAGGCAGCCCTGTGGCTGTGGGCTGCTGCAGGCACCCTTTGCTGGACTGCGTCCCATGTGAACTAGGAAGGCCCAGGCAGCCAGTGAGGCCGAGAGCAGGATGCTGTCCATCGTGCTATGACACAGCGAGGAGACCTTTTGAGCCACTCAGACAGACCCTTCATTTTCTGGCCTGTCCAGGTCCAGAGTGGACACCGGACACCTTGGCCAAGGTGAAAGGTGCACGGCTCTGAGCAGGCCTGACTCACGTTTCCTTATTGCTGGGATATTCACAGAGCCAACGTCCTGGAAGGCGGGGACCCAACCTTCCCGCAGCTCACAGCGTCCCCCCACAGCATGGACAGCATGCTGCCCTCTGGAGAAGGTAACTATGCACTGCTGGGGTATGGGGGCTTGCTCACAAGGAGCTGCTCGTGACCCAAACGTACCTCCAAGTATTTGGGTTCCCCGGCCACCGTTTTCTGTGGAACAAGGGAGGCCTCGAGGGGATAAGCACGAAGGACGTGGTCGTCTCACTCTGTCGGTCCTGGAATACCGGGAACTCTTCTTGCCTTTCCTGAGGCTGCTTGGATCCTGGCCCTCTGAAATAAGCTCCTGTCTCCTCTGGCGCTTTTCCTCCCTTCGTGTGGCCCAGTGGCTGTGATGCACAGTGCGCTTTGATGGCAGGCTCTGGTTCCTGAGGCGGGAGGAGGGTGTCCCGCAGCGGGCTGTGTGCCGAACCTGGCGGAACCCTCCCAGGGCTGGGCCCTGGTCCCACTCCCTGCACTTGACCGCCCTTCCTTCCTCGGGCCACCTCTGCTTGCATGGCTTCAGCCCCTGCCTCTCTCCATGGACGGCTCCGACACCCACTCTCTCCAACTGCCCCTGGAGAGACCCACCTGGAGTCCCAAAGGCTCCCGACACTCAGCACGTCCAAACCCATTCTCTGCTTGGTCAGGCCAGAAACTGTGACCCCTCCCCCTCTCCCATCACATCTAGACATGAAACCCTGTCTCTTCTGTCTCCCAAACCGCTCCTTCACGCTGCTGCTGCTCCACCCTCCTGTCTGTTGCCTGGATTGTTGGCGGTGACTTCTAACCCTAGTCTCCCTCGGCCCCCCGCCCCACCCCCATCCTCCACCACCGTTAATTCTCTGGGCAGTGGGCTTTCTGATCATGGAATCTGAGTCATCACCTCTTCTGTGTAAAGTCCCTCAGTTCCCCGATCGCTTTGTGGATACTGTCCACATCCATTAGTGTGCCCTCCAGGGCCCTCCGTGATCTGTCACTACTGCTTCCCTGTCACTCACGATGAATGTCCTGGAGTCCTCCGAGTTTTGCCCTGAACACACTGGTTGCTGTGCCTGGAATGCTTCCCCCTTGCCTCTCTGCCAAGCCAATTTATACCCACCACCCCCTCCATTCTCAGCTCAGAGTTTAAATCTTCCAGGAAGCTGTACCTGGCCCCAGGTGAGCTGGGTGCCTCACACTTACCCATCAAACTCAGCCCACTTGGCTGCAGCCTCCGTTCATCTTCGTTGCCTGGTAGACAGACTGTGAGCACCTTGAGGGCAGGGAGGTGACTCCCCTCTGCAACCCAGAGGGATTCAGCAACTGTGTGCTGATCCCAGGAGGGGAATTAGATTCTTCACGTCACCACTTGAAGGGCCTCTGACCCTGGAAGGAAATCTGAGCCTTTTCCTATCATGCTATGGCTCTAATGTCCCTCAAGGCACAACCCTAAAGTTGAACTTCACGTGGATCATGGGATGAACTGATTTTAACCTAACACACAGATGCTTCTCTTCCTCAGTTTTCTCCTTCTCACACTCAGATTCCTTTGTTATAGGTGGTCCAAAGAGGTCTCAGCCCACTGTTCCAGGGATTCCAGGGGGAACCAGGGCAGGGGCAGGAAAAATAGGTCGAATGATTGCTGAGGAAATCATGGAAATCCACAGGTAAGTAACGTCTTCTAGTTGCTCTCTTAAACGGGCGGTTCTCAACCCAGGGCTCTCTGCACCTGCACCCCCTGGGAACATTTTGTAATGTCCGGGGACATTTTTGGTTGTCACAGTTGGGTGGGAGGTTGCTACTAAATGTCCCTGTATAGAAGCCAAGATGCTGCTTTCTAAACAAATTGCATAGTTGGATGTATATAATTGTACCCTACAATACACAGGACCACCTCCCACCCCCTGCCCCCAACAGAAAAACGTTCTAGTCCCAAATGCCAGTAGTGCCGACCGAGATGGAGAAGTCCTGCCTTAAATAAAGCAGCTCAACAGTCCAGAACTAAAGGGAGCTCTTTGGGAGGCTCAACGTCCTAATTGTTTAGTGTGCGTCTCAGGAGTTTCCCGGGGAGGGTGGGTGAGCACCGACGTTACAGGACAGCAGGCGTCGAGCTGCGACTGCAGAGTGGCCTGGGCCTCCGCTGAGCGTTGCTTCTGCCCGTTGCTTCTGCCTGTCACAAAGCCGCCGAGGGCGGGTCGTGGAGGGCGGGCAGGTCACTCCTAACAGGAGCTCCCTTGGGCAGGGTGCTTTTCCACGTGAGACAAAGGAGAGCGGTGTTCCTGGGTTTGGGTCCTGGGCTCCCACTTGGCTGTGCCTGGGAGATTCACAAAACTTCCTGGCCTCTGTTGGATCCAGCCGTAAAATGGAGGCAATATCTCTCTCAGGGATTGTTTAGGGTTGTGAGAGAATTCAGCCAAGTTCTAGAGCAGGGACTGATACAGAGCGCTCAAAAGTTGTTAGTTAAGTCTAACTCTTTAAGAGCCGTTGTTGAGCCCTGGCTGGTGTGGCTCTGGGGACTGAGCACCAGCCTGTGAACCAAGGGGCCGCTGGTTCGATTCCCAGTCAGGGCACCTGCCTGGGTTGTGGGCCAGGTCTCTGGTTGGGGGTGTGCAAGAGGTGACCAGTTAATGTGTCTTTCATGCATGGGCATTTCTCCCCCCTCCTCCCTTCCTTCCCCTCTGTCTAAAAATGAATAAATAAAATCTTTAAAAATAAAATAAAATGGACTTCTTTCAAAAGAAAAAGAGCAATCATTGAGAGAGAAGTACTTACTGTAAGTCCATTTGAATTGGGGGAATGGAGAGGGTGGTAACCAGGTAATAGCAGGAAAAGGGAAAGTGACTATTTCCTGCTGACACTGGATTCTCTCAGGAGAATTGGCCTTGTTTTTTAGTTGGCCACAGTGGGGCTCTTACCCCGGTGAGAGTTCAGTTCCAACCTGACAGGCATGAGGGACGAGACGTCAAGCCCACTTCGGAAGGGAGATGTGGGGCAGTGCGCAGTGAGAGCCAGGTTCTCCTCGGCCTCCGCGCGCCCTGTGCTTTGCTCGGGCCCATCCAAGAGTAGTACAAAGCAGTCCTGGACCTCGAGGGTCTTACAGTCTTGAGAAGTCTGTTTTCTTTGTGGTAATAGGAAAAAGGGAGAGTGCATGGGTGAGGCAAGCGAGCAAGGAAGGGTTTGAACTTGGTTGAAGCTGGGGTTTGGGGTGAAGGTGGGCATTCCTTCTAGAAAAGACAGCACCCAGTGGAGTGGGCATGAGAGTGGCATATTCAGGGTCAAGAAGTGGCCGCCTAGTTGGGCAGGATCTTTGTAGGGAGAAGCCGCAGTCCAGTGTTACTAAGAAATGATGCCAAGTAGTTTACACTGGAACGAAACTAAGACCTCATTCACTGTGGGGTGCTGAGTGGGCGTCCAGAGTGTTGTGTTAGTGAGCTCTGTGGAAGCTGGACTGACGTAGGAAGAGCTGAAGGTGAGCATACCCAGGAAGCAGGCCCATCCCACAGTGATGACACTCTCCAAGATAGAAATGAACAATTTAGGGCTAGATGTTGAAGATGAAACAAGAAACAAGGGCCCTGACTGGTGTGGCTCAGTCGATCTGATGTTGCTCCACAAAGAGAAAGGTCGCCGGTTCAGTTCCAGGTCAGGGCACATGTCCAGGTTGCAGGCCAAATCCTCGGTTGGGGGTTAGGGGTGTGCGAGAGGCAACCCTTCGATGTTTCTCTCTCGCACTAATGTTTTCTTTCTTTCTTTCTTTCTTTCTTTCTTTCTTTCTTTCTTTCTTTCTTTCTTTCTTTCTTTCTTTCTTTTTCTTTCTTTTTCTTTCTTTTTCTTTCTTTCTTTCTTCCCTTTCTTTCTTCCCTTTCTTTCCTTCCTTCCTTCCTTCCTTTTTTCTTTTCTTTTCTTTCCTTTTCTTTTCTTTCCTTTTCTTTTCTTTTCTTTTCTTTTCTTTTCTTTTCTCCCTTCCCCTCTCTCTAAAAATACATAAATAGCTCTGGTTGGTGTGGCTCAGTGGATTGAGCATCAGCCTGCAAACCAAAAGGTCGCCAGTTCGATTCCCAGTCAGGGAACATATCTGGGTTGCAGGCCAGGTCCCCAGTTGTGGGCGTGCAAGAGACAACCAATAGGTGTTTCTCTCCCTTTCTTTCTCCCTGCTTTCCCCCTTCTCTTAAAAATAAAATCTTAAAAAGAAAAAGAAACACTGAAAAGGCAATTCCAAGATGGGGAACCTAGGAAAATAGTGGTCTCACAGAGGTAAGGAAAGGAGGGAGACATTCAGCACTTTCCAGTATGCAGTTAGTAGCCCTCTGTGCACCCTGAGAGAGTGTGGTATATAGTGGTACCCTGCCTTTGAGAAGCTTATGATCCAGGAGAGAGAGAAGGCTGGTTCACTCATGAGTCCATAGCACTGGGCAGCACAGGCCGAGAGCCAAAAGGCTGCCGGGCAGTGAAGGAGGATCCGGAGGGACCCGAAAGCTGCTTTCGTCCATGTAGGAGCTCAGAGTCCGGTGGTCACACAGCTGCCACCATACTCTCCCTAAACTCGAGCTTCAGTGCCAGGCCACGGCTCCCTTTCCTGAGGTTCTCCAGCCTGACGAGTGTATGTAGGTTTATAGTTCTAAGTCCCCCACTCTGTAAACCTGCGATGCTGAGAAACAGCAGCTGAGAGGGGCCAGGACCCCTTTCCCATCACCTGTGGCCTTACAGGATGTTGCCAAGCCACTTCCGAGGTGTGGCTGAGCCACCCCGGTGCCCTCCACTCCCTAAGAGGGCTCATCAGCTAAACAGTGTTTGTAGGGAAGAGGATAAATAATTTGCTGTGGATTCTAGTTCACAGTATCAAAGACAGAGACTGAACTTCTAACGGCCCCTCCAACTCTGAGGTCTGGATTTTGTGAGGAAATAAACCTGGCCACTTACTTGAAATTCCAACCTGAAATCCAAACCCTACTCAAAGGGATTTGTCATTGAGATGCTTGACTCCAGGGTCTGTATTCTAGATTAGTTGCCTATAGGATAAATCTAGTTTATCACCTGTCTTTGTAAATAAAGTTTTATTGGAACACAGCTACACCCATTCATTTCCATAGTGTCTGTGGCTGCTTTCAGGCTACAGTGGCAGAGTTGAGTCACTGTGACAAAGAGCATCGGGAGTGACTACTTTGGGTAGTCACCTTCTCCTTTACAGGAAAGCAGTTACTACCTCTTTACAGAAAAGGCTTGCCAAACCCGGTTCCAGATTGTCGTCCTTCTTACCCCCGCCCCCCAACCACACACACACCCCACTGAGAAAAAGCAAGGCTGCGTAACTGACTCCCTTTCTCTCCGACAGGATAAGGGGATCCTCGCCTTCCAGCTGTGGCTCCAGCCCACTGAACATCACAAGCACACCTCCCCCTGATGCCTCTTCGCCAGGAGGCAAGAAGGTAAGGCTGCTGCTGACTCTTAGACCAAGACTTTCTTAGTCCGGAGAGCCTCTTGCCCACGTTCTGAAGCGTCGGGGAGAGAGCAGCAATTCCAGTTGTGGTTGCCGAAACACTTCCCCTCCTTGAAGTAAATGCTCGTGTGTGAGGCTAGGAACACGGCACACCGGTGCAGCGGGGGGGCTTGCTGACATCCTTAGAGGATTAATTCCATGCGAGTGGGGGAAACAGAAAGACCACCCTAAGGAATGGGGAGCCATCAGCCCACTGCCTTGAGGGGGCAATCAAAGAGCCCCCACGAGGGAAGGGTTGGTGAGGACCACACGTAGAAAACTGCCCAGTGCTCTGCCAGGGGTTTCCTGGGGACAAAATAGCATCAGTGTCTACTGCAGGGACCGGACACAGTGACACCACCAGCAGGGCTTTGGAAAGTAAGCCATGCTTTTGCAGTCACAGGGTGCTTGGGGACCTGCCACCTGGGTTTCCTATGATATGATGGCATGGGTACGTGTGGCTCATCAGTCGTCAGCCCTCGTGAAGAGCTAGCTAGAAGGCTGTACCGTACATAGGCTTAGAAGCAGCCCATCTCTTTCATCTTTGCCAGAAGCCTAGGCCATGCTAATTGTACATCGTAACTCTGTTCATAGTGTCTGATGCTAATACAGGTTAGGGTGACCCAAGGGCCTGCGTCTTTACACATAAAGTCTTCCTCCTCCTGTCTTCCGAAACACACACAGAGAAAAGCATTAATAGTTTACACAGGCGGGACTCCTGGAGCACAGACTGTAGCAAAAGCGGGACATGGGTTTTCAACACGGCCCCCCAGAGCCTTGGGGAGCAGGAGCCATGGTGCTGCCAGTGGGCAGGGCCACCTGGGGCCAAGAGGGGAGCCGCCTTCCTCCAGGGCAGCTTTACTTCTGTTACAGATGAATCTGCCAGAAAAGCTTCTGTTTGAAATGAAGTTTTGCTTCCCACCCCCAAAAAATACTGTTTCAAAGTCAGCAAATTAATGGGTGAGAGCATGGTCAAAGCGAGCCAGGCTGGGCTTTGCCCTCTGCCTTATCTGTGATCCTGTGCCGTTTTTAAGCCCTGGTTTTCTTTGTAAGGGAACTGCCACCCCCTGGGACAGCCAGAGTCATTGCACATGAACTCCTCTCGTGAGATAGTATGTGAACGCGCCTGGCCTTTGGGGAAGACACAGAAAACAGCATCGATTAGATGAAGTCTGGGCTGGGCTCACCCCCCCACCCCTGCCTGCGGGCTGTGCTCTCAGCTCTGCTGTCCTGTGGTACCCGGGTCCTCCCCCATGTGAGATCCACTGTCTCCTGGGTGGGTTTCCCCTCCTCTACTTGCCAACTCCCCAGTATTACCAAGAATCCCACTCCTCTGTTTACTAAGGTTATCAACCCAGTGCAGTGCTTAAATACATGCAGGGAACTTCCAGTGCACATTCCCATCGTGTCCTCACAGCTTTATCGGTATCGAAACCCAGGCTCCCAGGTGTGCAAATGCCCAGCATTTCAGGAACTACAGCTCCAAACTACATTCAGGACTGTTGGCTGGTGACTCTTCTCATGCCAGTAACTGCCAGAGATGAACGGGCGCATTCTGCATCACAAAGCCCTGAGTATTGTCAAAGCATTCATGAAAAGGTTTTTTCCTTTTCTTTGAGCTTGTAAGACTGGGTCAGAGAGGAGAGATTCTGAACGCACCTTCTCCGAGGGCTCAGCAGCAGGCCTCAGTCAGAGCAGCCTCCACAAGACAGTGGAGGTGCCAGCAGAGTACAGCGCCCCTCAGCCACACCGCTCTCAGCCCCTGCCAGTCACTTTCCAATGTGGCAGGTCAGAAAACGCGCCCCTCGGCCTGCCAGTTGTTTCAGTCACAGTTAAGCTGCAAGGGACACGGTACGCGAGTCTCATTATTTCCAGGAGGGTCGGGATACCGGCAGCAGGGAGGTTCAGGTGAAGCGGCGGTTCCTTAAATGCCAACTGTGGCCTTGGGGGGGGGGAGGGCACGGGCAAGATCCTTTCAGGTCCCTGCTGAGTCCAAACTATTTTCATAATAATGCTAAAATAATTTTCTTCACTGTGTAGAGATGTGAACTGATGGTACAAAAGCAATGTTGGGTACAACTGGTGGCACTTTTGCAAAAATCAGGGCAGTGACGCCAGACTGCGTGCTAGTGATGGCGTCTTTGCCAAGCTTCACTTAAGGATGTCCTCAGTGAAGAAGCAAAAAGAACCGCTTGTATGAAACCCTTGAATAAATCTTCTTAATCCTGCTGTACAGCGGGAAGTGCGCGTAAGGCGCCCATGCTGCACCCCGAAATGTGGCGGTCGTCCCAGGGAGAGCACGTGTGTGATTGTGACATGTGCGAGCCGAACAAACTGCTCTCCACGGGACACTGCGTTTACTGTCGCAAACTGTGGCGATTTAGACTCGGCACTGAGCACAGGTTCTCTTGAAAACGAATGAAGTAACCTGTAACTTCAAGGAAAACAACTGACAGTATTTGTTGCCAATGATAAAATAGCTTTCAAGCAAAAGTTAGAATTTTCAGAAAACTTTGGCTACTTTGAGCTCAACAGCTTTCTAAAACTTAAAAAAATGTTTTTGATGATTTAGGTAATGTTAATCATGGTGATGTCTTTGATGTTGTACAATGAAATGTGTCAACTTTTAGAAGATCTGAATAACTCAGTTAAACCAGTATTTTCCAAATGACCGATGCAAGGTATTTTATTTTTACTTTGAAAGTACATTTATTAAAGCTGGGGACAGTGAAACAAGGAAGGGCTATAGGACAGAAGCAACAGGAAAGCCTAGGTAGGGCTGCTTAGGCTCACTGAGAAAAGTCAGTGAAAGGAGGGAGCCATGGCGGAGCTGCTGAGGCTCACTGGAGAGTCAGAGAAGGGGAACCTTGGAGACAGGGTCAGGGGGTTATCCCAGGACAAGCAGCCGCTGCCCACTGCCCCCTTGGTTGCAAGTCTTATGGGGTCCCTTAGAGTTTAGGAGATGCATGTCAGTGGGAGAAGAAGAGGGGGAGGGAAAGGTATTGGTGTGCTCACAGGAGGGAGAGGGCACCCAGTGCAAGGTATTTTAAAATCATGCAAAGGTAGAAGACCCTTCCGAAGATAGATATTCCAATGGATTTGAACATGATTACAAAAATTTCATTGATAGGGTTTCATATTCCACGCTGCAGCAAACCTTTTGAGAAACTTCCCCTTACTGAGTTTTTATTTTAGAGAGGGGAAGGGAGGGAGAATGAGAGGGAGAGAAATGTTGATGTGAGAAACATCAGCTGGCTGCCATCCACACACACCCTGACTGGGGACCAAACCTGCAACCCAGGCAGGTGCCCTGACCGGGAATCGAACCAGCAACCTTTTGGTTTTTGGGGCGACACCCAAACAACTAAGCCACACTGGCCAGGGCCACTTACTGGGTTTTGATGTGATATCAGAAAAGGGTACCACAATTACTTGACAAAGTTACTAAAATACACCTTCCTTTTCCAACTACGTATCTGTGGGAGGCCAGATTTCCTTCATTTACTACAATCAAAACAACATATCTAAACAGACTAAATGGAGAAGCAAATATGAGAATTCTATTAAGGCAGATATTGGATTTTTAAAAATGTAAAACAAGACACCTTCACTAATTTTTTTTGTTTTGGGAAATAGTTATTCTTCATTCAAATGCTACTCATGTTAACAGGCAATAGGTTATTATAGGTTAACAGGTTATTATATTTTAAAATTCACGAGTTTTAACTTTAAATACACTAGCATTGTACTTAAATACACGAAACATTGATAAATCCAGTCTACACAAACAAAAGTTCTTGAAGTCCTCAATTTTTATTTAAAGAGTGTGAAGGGGTCTCTAGACCAAAAATTTGAACGGCAAGATAAAGGTGTAACGCCACCTACTGGCAAGGCCTGAAATCACTGCCTCTCCTGAAACCCAAGGAGCGGCCAGCTTCCTCACCTACATTCAAATCCTTGGAGACGCTTTTGTTTGAGACGCAGCCAGGGGACAGACGCTGGCAGGGCAGGGGCAGACAGAATGAAATTCTGCTAGTGAGGAGTGGTAACTGCTTCTCAGGGCCTATTTTAAGAACTACTGGTTACTTACTGGAGTTGACACCTGTAGTTCACTGGTGATGAGGTATTTACTTCTGGTGTTTTGTTCATTTGTAACTCCTCAGAGCCATCTCTTCAGTGTGCTGACAAGCCCATATTTCTTCGACAATATCTGTCGCTGTAATAAGTTTTACTCCCTTAAAGGGGAACTGCTTCGTTGGGCTCACTGAGGTTTAGTCCTTGGCCTTAAAGAGACATGTGAGCAGCATGATCCAAGGTAACTGAATGCTCCAGGGATTTTATTCGGCCTTTAAGTCAGGGGTGTCAAACTCTTCACCGGGGGCCACACCAGCCTCGCGGTTGCCTTCAAAGGGCCGAATGTAATTTTAGGACTGTGTAAACGTAACTATTCCTTAACTAGGGGCAAGGAGCTCAGCGCTGCCGCAGGATAACAAGGGGGAGGGCCGCATTCGGCCCACAGGCCTTGTGTTGGCTGCCTGTGCTCTAAATTGCCTATTTGGGCTGAGTCTAATGAAGAGAAAGTAGTTTTGGGGCCGAGGTTCATGTCTCACCACGACTATTAACAGTTTCTTGTTTAAAACAATCCAATAGGAAACTGAAGCCACTTGAAGTTTTCTCCCATTTCCTCTTTTCAACATGGTTCATTTTCTTTGTGACACTCTATGTGGCACTGACGGAAACTGCTGGTAATGTGACCACTGCACTGTTGTTTGCAGATTCTGAATGGAGGGACTCCAGACATTCCTTCCATTGGCCTACTGCCGGGGCAGGCTCAGGAGAACCCAGGTTACCCATACTCTGACAGTTCCTCTATTCTTGGTAAGTGGCACTCTTACTAATTTCCACTACAGTGAGCTTGCAATGCATCTGGCACAAAGTGAGTTTTAATAATGTGAATGTAAATGTACCGAACAAGCTAGCTCTAGATGATTTGATACGAACAAAGGAAGTTTAAAATTTGTTTAAATCTGTATGTCAGAGTTGTTTATGGCTGAGCTCTGATGGGGTGCCCAGGTTTATCCCAGGGACTCGGGAGGCTGCAGCAGCCCTAACGCAGGCTTTCCCCCACCACATTAGGACAGTCTCTTCAGCGCAAGTCGATGAAGCCTAGCAGGGCGATCCATAGCATTTCACCTGGCACTAAGTCCCGTAGCAATGAAGAGTCTGCCTCTTCCATCCCACCTGTCCTTTTTCTAAAATTATCTTTCTAGATCTTTTTTTCCTCATTTCTACTCCCCTATTTCTTCTGTAACTCCATTGCTGTAATTGGCTATATCAGAATATTAAAATGAGGTCAGCTCAGATGCTTTTAATCTTTATTGCATTTTAAGCACTGTTTCTAAAAAGTTGGTTTTTCCCTCTGAAAACCCCAAAGTTAAAAAAACAGAGGCAATGTAGCACCAAAAGCAGTGCCTCTCACCCTACCATTAAGTGTAACTTTCTCAATGAAAGTGCCCTTCAGGATCGCTTACCAATAAGATGAACACACTTAGGTGTTATCACTAACCATCTTCGCCTCTCTCACAGGTGAGAACCCGCACATAGGCATAGACATGATAGACAACGATCAAGGCTCAAGTAGTCCCAGTAATGATGAAGCAGCGATGGCGGTCATAATGAGCCTCTTGGAAGCAGATGCTGGGCTGGGTGGCCCTGTTGACTTTAGCGACTTGCCATGGCCGCTGTAAACACTACGTGTTGCTTTAGCAACAGCTACAGTATCAAAGTGCATTACTGGTGGAGTTTTACAGCCTGTGAAGCTTACTGGGTAAGGAGAGAACAGCTTTTATGTGCTGTCTTCATAAAAGCCATCTCAGAGCCATCGATACAAGTCAGTCTTACTATGTGTAACTTCAGACAGTGGGACTAAGCCTGCTCCAGCGTTTCCTCATTGATTATTGGGCCAGCTGTGGATAGCTTGCATTAATTGTATATTTTGGATTCTGTTTGTGTTCAATTTTTTTTAATCATTGTGCACAGAAGCATCATTGGTAGCTTTTATATGCAAATGGTCATTTCAGATGTATGGTGTTTTTACACTACAAAGAAGTCCCCCATGTGGATATTTCTTATACTAATTGTATCATAAAGCTGTTTATTCTTCCTTGTAAGAATCCTTTACTATAAATATGGGTTAAAGTATAATGTATTAGACAGTTAAATATTTTTAATAAATGTTTCCCTTGTTCTATAAATATTGTTCACGTTTCTAATAATTAGAAAAAAATGCTACGTGCTCCGGGACCAGATCATCAATTTTCTACAGTGGGTTTTAACGATGATCCATACCAATAACATTTATATCTTTCTGGCCTTCGTATCTATTCTGGGACTGACGTCCCTGCGTTAAAAGCTGGCTATTTTGTTAAAATAGTTAATCTCCAAATCGTTGCAATTTTTACTTATGCGAGAACAAAGATGTCACTGCTTAAACACAAAACTGGAATCCTCTTAAATTACAAATTCAAGACTAGGTGGAACAAAGTAGCTTCTCCGCTACAAGTCCTCTCTCCCAGCACTCACAACTGTAACGGCCTCCCACGCTGTGTGGCCCCCGGCCCGAAGAGCCTAGTGTTCTGACTCCTTCAGCTGGGTCACAGAACATTTTTTTTTAAAAAGCAGCATTCGTATGAGTAATGTGCTAAGCAGGGCAGCACAGTATAATGGAAAAAGAACTGAACCAGTGTCAGAAATCAGCTCTGAAACTTAAGGTTACTGTACAATAAAATATTCCACCCTTCATGTCAGGTTGAACTAGAAAATGTCCTCTTTTCAGATCTAACATTGTTTTGGATTTGTAGCATTTTGCGATCAGTAGGTAAAATAAGTGCCTCAACACACAAACACCAAATTGGAGTTCCATGAGCTACTTACTACCTGTTTTCTAGTTATACTGACACCAAGACAGGGAGTCTGCTAACTATGAGACTGGAAATGGGCAAGGTCATGAAGTTGATCAGAAACGTGAAAACAATGGAATTTTTATTTTGATGAAAAATGAGTTTACAATCATTTAGTAAATGAAGAGCCAACACTTCATTTTCCTATCTCATAACTCTTAGGAAAAAAAATCATTAGTAAATAAATATGTGTGAACAGATTACGGGTAAGGCAGACTGGATAATAAACCACCCATGATGTTCACATTCCCTGCATGTGACTCAGGCTAAAAGGGTGAAAACGGCACTGGAGATAACCGAACTGTTAAGATGTGGGCATTGAATCTCATTCTAATCATTCAAAGATGCCCAATGATAAATATTCATTTTTTGCTCATCACGGGCAGTAAACTATACACATTTTACTGAAGGAATACTTTGATAGAAGCACTTATTTAAGTTACACTGTGCATCACAACTATAAAAATGGCTTGAACAATTCCATTTAACCACCATTTATAAAGTGCAACTATGAAATATTCTGCATTTTATCTGGGGTGTGACAAATTATCAGTCTAGACTGAAAGTACCCCAGCGGCCAGTTTCCACCACGTCTGAAAAGATCTAGATGTGTGAAAAAGGACTGTCCCCCATACAAAGAACCACTGTCACAAACCCACTGGTAAACAAATACATTTATATAACTGGAACCCCAGGATGCTAGAGTTGTACTCATTTAAAAAACCATTCAGCTACCTTTGGTCTTTAAAAAAGGCTACACTGCAATATCCTAAACATTGTTATGTGCATCTCACGATGAAGAGTGGCCTTGCAGTGCAGAATGAGGAGAGTGCAACGTCACTGTGAAGAGTAGCATGCTATGGTTTTGAGGAATATCAGCATCACAGCATCGGATTCTGCGCGTCAGGATCGAGGTCATTGTTGCCGGAAGGGGGGTGGATGGGGAGAATGTCCAGCTCGTCCACTTGCGGAGTCGGGTGCAGGACCACCAGCTGGTCCTGGGGAATGTCTGCGGCAGCTGCTGCAAGGTTGGTGGTAGACTTACTCTTTACGCACTGAAAGTCTACATGCCGACTCTTCCCTTCCTCTTTCTCCCAGGACATTCGAATAAACGGTCTTTGGACGTAGTTGTAAATCACTTCTGGGCGGCCTCCAGGCCTTTTCTTTATTTTTTCTTTATAGGTAGGATAACCT